>JAYMFT010094866.1:0-13920 GCA_038088735.1 Panulirus argus | reverse complement strand
AGCCAGGTACCCATTTTATCGACCAAGCCCTAGGGGTGGATGAACAGCTGGGTTGACTGTGGACCGACTGCCGCAACAAGGATTCGAACCTATGCGCTCGACCTGGGCGGCCCGTTTGTCTGCGTGTATATAAAAACTGATTACAGATTATTCACAGGAACCCATAACTCTGTGAAACAAGAAGAACAAATTGTAACAAGGGAAGAACTAGAGAACATTTTGATGTGACGATGACATGATAATTATGATGAACTCGCCTCATGTATCAAAGAAACAAGGAATTAGTGAGTCAAAAGCTTATCTAGGAAGTTGACGATGTTTATGAGGCAATGCTGATGACACGGCATGGGTGCAGGTCATGAGAAGATGGGCGGGTGTTTATCAGATTACAGTGGGGTAGCCTGCCTTGTGCCTTGCGAGTATTTGAAGAGTGGGATATGCATTGGACCGCAAACCTTAGCGCACACACACACACACATCCTTCATTGGGCCAGAATTAGACATGCTTCTCACATGTCCTCGTCCCATTTAAGGAAGCATAAAGAACTAATAGAGAAGGTCCGGAAGAGGGCAACAAAAGTGTTACTGAGTTAAGAGGGGTGAAGTGCAGAGAAAGGCGAGAGAGAAAACACTGTGCACCGTTACAGACAGAACAGCCAGGAGAGTGTATGGTTTGTTTGTTTGTTTGTTTGGAGGTCTGGGATAGTTAACGTGATTCAGAATTGGCCAGTAGTGACGAAAACTGAGATCTTAGAAAAAAAAGAGACTTACGGAGAGCGTCATATCAGTACAGCACTGCATTACTTAGCCAACAAGCTGGTTGCATCCAGACTAAGGACGTTGGTGAGGCAAGAGGTAGACAGACGTAAATCATTGAGAAGTTTGAAATTGGAGAAGACCATTTCCAGTCGAGGAGGAACTGATGAAAGGCTACTAGAGGCTTTACGCATATCAGCTAACAAAGTTATTCAATAGAGTATTCATCTGAGGTTAGAAACTGGGAAAAGAAAAAAGAGAAGGAAGCAGGTAATACAGTCTGAAGGCAAGGCAAAAAAAAAAAAAGGAGAATATTTTAAGAGAGACCAGAGGGCAGAGTAGCCCTACCAAATCCACTGATGGATCATAGTTGATGATGATGCAAATGGCAGACTGAAGATAATCTACATATATGAATGCGGACCGGCTGACATTAAATGGAAAACGGATGAGGATCAGGGACAGAATTAAGAGAAACAAGCTTGTGGTGTTCGAACAGAGGAGAAAATTTACTAGAGATATGATCTGACTTAAGCTGTTTTGTGGGTTGCATTATGGCAGGGAAGGAAGGAGAAGGCGAAGGAGGAGGGCGACTAGCCCTCGTAATGAGGGACAACATTTAGTTCAGGAAAAATTGATAGATGGCGTATGCAAACAGTACACTGGGAAGAGTTAGTCTAGGATAACTCATAATACTTTAAAGAATTTTGATGAAACATTACATATACAAAGAAACTAGTGAATCATGCACTTCTCAGAACTGATAAAGTTCACTTACCGTGGGACAACATTAGTAAAAGAAAAGAAATAGACTAGGGGAATTCAGATTCTCATGGCGACATATTTTGTAGAGTGTATAAAGGAAAGTTTCTGGTGTCAGTATGTCATTGAGCACACTTGATTCAGAGGGAATGTTATGCAATCATTAATTATCGTTAGCAGATTTTATCTTAAAACACAACATGGATGGATATTGGATCTGTCAGAAGCACTCGGATGAGAAAAGTGATTATACAGTCCTTGAGTTTGATTATGCAGTTGATAAGGTCAAAAAGAGTTAAGAGAGGAAATTAGACTCAGAGAGGAGATACAGTCGTGGAAACTACAGAGTTAAACAGGTTCTTTAGAAAAACATTTGGAAATAGAGTTCTATTGCTGTAAGGTAGATTTTTGGTGTAGTAGGTTCTTTGTGCTCTGCAGTGAAGGATTTGGAAAACTGGTATCCCTAGCTGCAAGTAAAAATAGCGGGTTATAAGAAGTGAAATATGGTTTAGTAAAAGATGGCAAAAGAGCTTAGGGATTTGCTGGGAAGGAGATACAGGCGGCGCAACAGCCAGTCAGAATTTTGGAAGATATGAGAGATGAGGAAGGAGAAGCAGAGAAAGTTTGAAAAGAATATTATGGACAAGAGAAAAATCCGAAACTGCGCCATGAATTCATCAGGGGTAGATTGTCAGTTAAAGAGCAGCTGGTCAAGGTATGGCATGCAGTTGGATGACTTGAGAATGAGATAACTGAATGGCAAGTTCAAAGATGCTTCCATGGAAGAACACACTACAGCCCCAACACTACCGGCATGATGGGGAGGAGGTCTTTGAAAATACAGATCACGTTAGAAAACATTAAACTACTGAGGCTTATGGTGCTGTTAAAGTTTCTCCAAGTGACATGTGTGACGAAAAATTTTACAAATACACTTGAGAGTCAGCTTGAAATATCATTCAATAAAGACACTGGAAGAAGGTAAAGTGCTAAAGAGGTGTAAGAGAGTAAATGTCGAACTTATCTTTGAGAAGTGTAATCGAGATGTAATACTGTACTATAGACCGGTCTCTTGACGAGTTTGTACTGTAAGACACATATATTATGATAATCGGAAAGCAAATAGATAAATACTTCCAAAGAAGAAACTACGTACGCGGATATAGGTAGAGGAGGTCATGCATAACAAAACTCGTAATTTTCTTTGACAGAAAGAGTGAACTAAGTTTTACATGGAAAAAGTTTGGTGGTTTGTGTGTTCCTGGACTGGTAGAGAGCATCTAACACTGCCATATATGAGGATGGTAAAAACGATGAATCTTAGGCAGAAATAACTGGAAGACCCCTTCAGTGGCTAGAAAATTACCTTAGTGGAAGTGGACAAAGGACGCATGTTAGAGGAGTCTTCTCGAAATGGATGGGTGTGAACAATGCGTGCGGTAGTGCTTGGTCCAGGGGTCATTGTTCCTCTTTATTTACATAAATTACTTGCCAGAAGGACTGAATTCATATCTTACTATGTTTACAGACGATACCAAGGTTATAAGGAAAGTAAAAATTTGTTCAGATACATGGTTGATGAAGTTTAACAGAATGATTGCAGAGTAATAAATATGGGAAGCAGGGAAGGAAGTCTTCGATACGAATATCGTCCAGTCGAAGTCAGCTGCAGCAATCTGTGTGTGGAAGGAATGTGAGGGTCGATACTGTGCCTACACTGTCGCCAGAGCCCCACCTCAGGGGAATCATAAAAGAGACAAACTGCTTATTGGCGCATAATAAATCTCATTTAAGTACATAGATATGGAAATGCGCAGCAATCTATTCACAGCGTATAGAAGTCAAGAACTAGAATATGCATCTTAGATTTGGCCTGTTAGAGAAGCACAAAGAAACTCCAGAGGAGGACAGTAAGGATGGTACTGGAATCAAGAAGGACGAGTTTCATGGAGAGTGTAGAGGAGATTGATATGTCCATTGCGGAAGGAAGGAGTGGAGGGGTACGGTCACAGCCTTCAAGATTCTGAATCAGTTTGATGTCAACTGTGAACATTTGTGAGAAAGATGTCAAGATTAAGGAACCAGACGCCATAATTATCTAGGAACCTGAGTCCATGATACGAAACTAAGTAAGGAACTTGTTAAAAAAGATGTAAGGGAATATGTCTGTATCATTACAATAATGGATGTATATGATAAAAAAGAATGGTACATGCCGACAGTACACGAAAATTTAATGTAGTGTGATAGAAAACTCAAAAGTGATGGGACCCAGGATTACAGAACTCCATCCGTCTGCAGAACAAATAGATGATTATGAAAAATTGCACTTATCACACACATACATACATAAGCAGACATACGTGCATACATGGGCCTCCATGGTGTAGTGGTTAACATCACTGACCGTGAGTCAGTACGGGCCCAGTAGGGTCGGGTCTGCATTGGTTCGAATCCTTGGCGCGGCAGTCCAACCCAGGTGTTCATCCTTCCCTTGGATCTAGCTTAGGCTAGGGTGCGTGTGTGTATATGTACTCACACCGGAGCAGAGGCGGCACATATATACAAGGTTGAGAGCCGGGGTAAAACGAGTAAAAAACTCTCCATGTAACACACAAATAGTATTACATACCAACATGCATACATACTTACTTGCATGCACTCAAACACTTAAACATAAAGATAGGCATGTAAAGAATACTGCGCTCAGATTTAGATGTTTATTGAAAGAGAATCTGTAAAAACATTTAATCACAAAAATTCTCAAGGCTCAAGCACAGTTGTTTACCTTAGGGCAGGACGGGAACTATTAAACTGCTCGTAAAACATATAATGGCTGGTCAGAATAATGCTAACTGCGTTTTTAGCGCAACCGTCCTTCGGCCAGTTCCCGCCAACCGCCATCGCCAGTCGGTGTGGCTGAGACAGATCGGAGGTGGACGTATCTTTCCCCACCCCTCCAGATTCCTTGGACAACACCCTGATTGTTAACAGGTTATGTTTCTACTTCCTGGTGAACTGTTGGCATAAGGTCTTCTTTGACTTTCAAGATCATTACATAGACACACGCCCATGTGCACACGTTTACACATAAACCTACACATTCGCAATGAATCATACAACCAGATGGTCTTGCAATATTCATTAAATGTCCTCCAAATATGAACCGCTGCCAAACATTTAACCATAAACCAAAGACAGACTTTAGTTTTACGCAACATCTTGGCTTCCAGTCCCGCCCCCTTCCTGCACTCTCCACAGACTTCACCATCCTTGCAAGACACTGTCATTAGCTATCACATACAGTAAGACAACGCTGATTGTCTTCTACTTACATTACATTGTGGATCGTTGTGCTGAGAACCATCCCTGCGAGGTCCGGTCACACAGCCCTCGCTGGACGCCCTAACATGTCGTGAACGACAGGAAGGTGACAAAGTGCACTAATGATACGTAGATACTGAGATTATTCTCAGCGTTGATCGTTTGGTTTCGTACAGTAGATTTTACACTGAGAATACAGTAACAACTGTACTTTTCGTGTACAGATTTTAGCATGTCAAACTAATTTTTGAGATTCTGTTCCAGAAATGTTCCGCAAGAACATAAGACCAGGATCTTATCCCCTCTATAAGCTGTCCCTATCAGACACCTTGTAAAGCCAAGCGCCTGTAAACACTGTGACCAGGGATCTGGGAACACGATATGAGAACATAAACATTCATGTTCCAAAAAGGTTGTTTATTGATCCCGTCAAAGATATTGCTCACTGTTCCCACCAACCTTGATGCTCAGTGTTCCTTCAACAGAATACAAGATGCACTCATCCGCTGACAGCTCAAAACTGCATTTTTCCATGTCTTTAAAACCTGCTCTGTTGTCTTCTTTTGTTTTACATCTCCTCTCATCTCGTCTCGACTACCTATATAAACTCGGTTATGGACAGAATTTTCCCGTGGGACTGACGTAAACCAGTTGAGTCTAATGTTTCTGAAACAAAATTTCACTTTGGTTCTAATAGTAAAACTCCTCGCCAATTCCCCTCCTCCTTTGACGCCTCACTAATCCCTTCTTCAGTACAATAAGATTAATATGTATCACAGTAATGTTTAATACATCTTGGGAACCCCCATTACACATATAGCTAGGTATGCCTTTAAGATTCTGGGGATCTTTTTCTGATGCCAATATGGGAAGGACTGATTCGTCCTTGTTTACAATGTTGCTTTGTTTTTTCATCTAAGGCAGTTCCAGCTCTGCATAATGACTTGGCAGTATTTTTTTTTTTCTTTCTAAGACTCCAGTCATGGGCAAAGCCCACATCAAATTATGAAGAGGGTTCACAAGCAGAACGGAAATAAGAAAAATACTTTAAGGACCAGATCATAGTTGTTAGGAAAGACATGAGGGGGTAGAGAGCTGGAAAGCCCTGGGATTTGGAGAAAAGAGCAAACATCAGAACGGCTCATCTGTCAGTTGCTAAGGGCTACGCAGACATTATATGACTCTTGCCTAGTGTTGCGTTATCTAGCTTATGGTGTGCAAACACAAGTAGCCAGCTCTCGGTAGCACAACCAAAGTAAGACTACAGAAAAGGGAACGTGAAGCAGCACTGCGACGTAGAGCAAGTGGGTCAGGTTGTGAGGTCAGACTGGGAGGGTTGATGAGTCGGACTGCTTCAGACTCTCTCTAGTCGGTATGTTGAGCCAGACCTCTCTCAGATGCTTGGGCAGGACGTCATAGAAGAACAGATCACTCTTTTCTATGAGAGGTGCAACTGTTCAAACGAGAAGAATTTGCGACATCTACACAGGACTTACTCGCAGCGTCTCATTGGCATACTTTGCTGTTTGTGTAAAGTGAGGTTTTCAAGAGAGATCAGATGTTATAATGATACCTGTATATCCACTGTGGTGAGAGAAAGGAAAGTTGTGTTGGATATAAGAGAGAGAGAGAGAAAGAGAGAGATGGTTGGAAACTGGGTTCTGGAGGCATTAAACTTAACCAGGTTTCGCCTTTCCCAGTTTAAGTCTGAGAGGGGAGATTGTTGCACCTCCTTTGAATGACAGATCGATTAGCTTCACAGTCAACATGTTTGCAATGACTATGGGCAGCGATACCGTAAATACTAAATGGGGGTGGGAGGAAGAAGAGTTTTCCCAAGCCCGATACACCAGGTCTCATCGCTTGAACGGCCTCAGAGCAAACATGTTGGAACCACGGACTGCATTACGAGGTAGTTGTAGAGGAAGAAAATATGTACGGTATACTTTCGCTTCTGCACTAGTAACCTCAGCTATACGTTCATCTGAGTCAGAATCATCACCATCAGAGCAGACGCAGTAATCTACTCAAGGAAAGTAAAAAAAAGAAAATCGCAACCGATTCCAGCCAGCGTTATTAAGGTGTCATTGTTTACGATAAGAAGGGGCCGCTATGGTATGAAGTACGTATAGTAGGGATACGTTCACAAGAGCGTGGTTAGGTGAACCAGTTCGGGGGGAGATTGTGTGGATACAGTGCGGAGGATTGGAAGTGAAAAACAAATCCAGAGTGTAAGGGAAGTGTTCAGAGAGGCCAGGAAAATGGATGGGGTGAGTGATAATTTGTTCTAGATTATTGAGAATGAGAACGTAAAGGTTTCAACCTTTCCCCCACCCACCACCACCACCACCATCTGTGTGGGAAGAGTTCAGCCACTCCCTATTGTGTTCATTGAATTTTGCTTGGTAGAAAACCAAAGCTTGAAGGTGAGAGGATGTCAGTAGGAGTGCAGTAGGCCACAGTAAGGAGAATGATAGTAGTTGGGGAGACACCATAAGCCAAATGACATCAAATGTGGGGATTCAATGTCCTCAAGTTTTGTAACAGGTTTGCTGGTGTTAGTATAAGCACAGACACCCCCTTTGAGATGGAATCTCTGTTTTCGAATGTAGTTAGAGATATCGAAGGAGTTACTGAGAATATCATTAGATAATTAGGTCGTAGAGAGAAGTTAGGGGACGTACTAGTCAGATGGTGTTCAGCAGGCTACTGGAAATACCACATATGTTGGGGAAGTGAATGAAAAAGAGACATGATCATTGGAGGGGCAAAGGTCAGTGAGGGACCGGTACTTTTACTTAGGCCTTCCGGCAGTAGAGCCGAGTACAATCCTGGCTATCGTTTCTCCTTTTCCGTAGTCATAACTTGTACCCACTTGCCGTACGCTGCAGATTTGGTTTCCTTTCTCCTTTCGTTATATATTACTTATTTATCCTTTCATATCTCGGTACAGTTCTCTTGTCTGGATCAGAATAATAAATGAAGGCTACATATATCAGTAAACCATACAGATGGTCGGGAGAAACTTGAGTGAATTCAGTTCTCACTGCCGTTCATTTTCTTGCTCTTCACTTTTCCTTTCACGCTCTACCTCGCCTGCCTCTTACTCTCTTCATGTCAAAAACATACATACTGTCATTTCTTCTTTATTTCCTTTCTTTAACTTGTTACATACAGCAGTATTTTAGAACTTCATAGTTTTGTCAGTTGGTCTCTTCTCACACAACCATGTCTTCTGCAGGCACTGAGCCACTCATTTTCACTACACACCCGTGTCTCATGCCCATAGTGTGGCCGCGACTGATCCACACCCTCTGCCAGACTCTGCCAAGCCCGTGGCCTCACAGTTCTTCCTTTCACAACTTTCATCATAACTTCAGCAGTTTGCCTACTTTTCAGCACTACTCCGTAACCTCAGCACACATTCCACCCCTACTAAACTTTTCTCGTCTTTCTGAGCTTCTGAGTACTCTCCTGAATTTAAACATCTGAGAAAATATTTCGATATTATAACTTTCTTCTTTTGTCTGGAACCATCATTACCTTCCTCTCGTTAGTGCAAATAGTCTGTTTTCAGTCTTTACACACTTTGGTTCCTTAACAGAAACCAGTAACATCTTTGCCGACTTACTGCCAGTCTTATCATATACACACAACAGAATCCAAGTCTTCTTCTCCGTGTCTTCCAGTCTTTCTCATATTTTTGTTATCAGTAAAGACTTCACTAACTCCGTCATCCGTAAGTGCATTAAACAGCATTGGGTGCATCCTAACATTCCGTGTCTCGCCCCAGCCACAATCACAGACCACTCTCATTCTTCCATATGTCCTGCCATGTGGGCTGCTCTTTCTTTAGCAATCCTGCATCACCTTCCACACTTCCATTCTACACTAACTATGTTTAACACATATTCCAAAACCTATTTTTCAAATCTCGGCTCCGTGTCTATGTCCACAGTTGTTGCTGACACTCTTATATTAACACTAGTTGTCAACTATCGTTGTAATGACCGAGGTACTCAGATCACACAGGTATATACCTTCGTAAATGCACAGTGTTTTGTCCCTTTTGATAATGTGACTGTGATAACTTTGCTAATGACATTTCCATTTTGCCACGTAATAATATTCTTTCATTCACCCACACTTTGAGCCATGCCCTTCACACTATGGAAGTTTTTCTTTATAACGTCGACTCTCGCTCTGCCTCTGTTCTTCTCTTGCGTGACTGCAGTCATCCCGTCTTGAGGTCCACGACCCTGCCCCTGTGCGTCCAGACAGTCCTCTGTCAAGCACCAGCGTATCTCCTCACTCCCCCTCCCGTATCTGTAAAATTCTTTGATTCATTCCAGGAGCCATTGTCGCATATCACCCTTCATACATCCTCCTTTGTCCCTTTTTACCCAATTTCCTTTCTGTTTTCGTTTGTACGTCTTATTCAGCCTTTCCCTAAACCCAGTGAAGGAATTACAGCTTGATCCGCATCTCTGATATTCAGCAGATCTTCAAAATATTCCTTCATTCTCTTGCTTTCGTCATTTTGTGCTGACGCCGTTCCCCCTCCTGTACACCTGTACGATCTCGCTACCCCTTCTTATCCTTTAATCATACCCTCAGAGATTCCTTTATTTGTATAGAATTTGATATTCAGTTTTATTTCCCGATGCTATTCTACCCTTTCTTCTCCGTTCCTTACAACTCTCCCAGCTCCTTTCCTTTTGATGTCTCAAAGACAGTAATCCTTTGAATTTTCACTTCTCCATCAGACTGCACATCCCTTCCTCACGTCACTTCTGTCACCGCTCCCACATTTCTTTTCTCTTTTCTTTATAGTGACGGACATGGCACGGGTAAATAACAGGACCCAATCAATGTCATCTCTGGTGAAAGAAAAATGTTAAAGAGAAACAAAGTAGAGTTTAATTAGGGCTCCTCAAGTGTTTATAGACCTGAACTCTTAAAGGAAGAAAGGTTATATGAAGAGGGAAAAACAAAAGAAGGAAGAGAATAACACAGCTTAGCTGTTCGGGGAAAGAAAGAGGCATCATAACAGTCAATCCTCACACAAACTGTGGGAAGCAGCAGCCAAACGCGTGCCACGGGTCCAAACCTTGGGTGTGGGGACACATGCAGACACCTCACGAGACCAGTGGCCAAAATAATACTTACAGAATAGAGAGAGAACAGCAACATCGCGGCGTACGGAAAAGTGTAGGTTGAGAAGTGGTATTAGGAGAATTAACGAAACGGAAGACTTTTGATTCCACTCTAGTTAACAGAGAGGTGGAGAGTGAGCCCCCAAGATGTGTGAGCAGTAACTTGTATGAAAGAGAATGAAATTCCTGTAGATACGAAACAGCTTCTCACAAGAAAAATAATTACGGTACCTTTGTGATGTTGATTATGTGGGGTTTCCAGCACAGAGTGGAGGATGCGGTTATGCCCAACATGTCTTTATTATTACAAGGTTGAATTGCGGTGTTTTGATATTGATCAGAGGGAGACAAATGATCCTTAGAAAGAAATATAGGGGAAACTTCATTTTAGCACTAAAGTTTACAAGGTTTCTGCTTCCCCAATCCGAAATGCTGTGTAGGACAGAATTGAGAGAGGAGAGACGATCAATACTTGGAGAACGCGTATTAAAGGGAGGAAAAGTGAGTAGAAGAATGTGGTAGAATCATCAGCATTAGAGTGAGAAGTGGCAGAGGTAAAAGAGAGATAATTATGAGGGAGAGAGAGAAGAAAGCGAGTAGGTGATAGGACAGAACCCTGAGGAACACGACTATTTATAAGATGGGAGGGGGAAGTCGCTGAATCGACGACTACTGTGATGGAACGGCCTGAGAGGCACTGTGCATTAGAGAACGGAGAGAGGCAGGAGGGAAGTTAAGAAAGCAAAGACTTACGCCACACCCTCTCAAATGATGAGGAGATGTCGAGGGCTACGAAAAAAGTTTCACCAAAATACCGGAGAGAGGAGGACCAGAGTAAGTCACAAAAGAGAGATCACCAGCAGACCTGCCTATGAGAATTCGTACCAGTGATTTGAAAGAAGGGAATGGGAGTCTTATTGTTTAAGAAAATGAGAGTTTAGGAGAATTTCAGAGACTGGAGATAGCAAAAGTGAGAGCGATGGGGCGATAGTTGTGGAGGGAGAGGGGAGAGGGGGAGGGGATGGTGAGAGCGGCCTCCTTTCTGAGGGATGGACTGCACCAAGGCGTGCTTTCAAGAAGGAAAAGTCCAGATTTTTAGAAATAGGCGAACAGGGATTGGTGCTTGCTCAGAGGCACACTCCATTAGAACACGAGAAGGTATGACATCTGAGCCATGCATCTCGTCCACCTGGATCTGGTACAGTACCTGGAAGATCCTTCAAGGGGAGAATATAGGAGATGGCATAGGTAGATAGGGAGGAGGATTAGAATCTGAATCATCCAAAGCTGAGTGAGGGAAAAATAAGGTTCGAAAAAAAGGAACCTTTATCAGTTGGAGAGTTAGCAGTAGATTGGTCAGGTCGGAGAAGTGGAGGAAAGGTTGCATTACAGAAGTTTTTGGAGATGCGCATAGTTAAGGACCAAAATGATTCGTCAGTAGAAGATATCAAGTCAGCTGACTCTCTTTATAAAGGTGTGCTTGGCTCTCCGAATAACAACTTTGCAATTGCTGCGAAGAGAAATGAAAGCAGAGTGGGACCCAGGGGAAGGAAAGAGGTTCATAGCCCGGTAAGCACCAGCAAACAGACCAGGAGCAACCAAACCAAGATTGAGGAGAAAAAAAATTAAAAGAAGATGTAATGCAGGCCTCCATCCCAGCCAAGATAACCTTTACTAGCGTTCAGCTCAGCACGAGACATTCCGACCGGAGAAGTAGTACCCATCCCTGGGAAGGTCTAAAATGAAATTGCAAGTGCCAGAGTTAGCGTTTCTAGAAGGGTGATCCCAGTTAGAAATAACAGAAAAAGGATTGTGATCAGAGGACCTTAAGGGGGCAGGAATAGTGTATGTTTAATGGGAGAGTCCAGCGGAAAAAAAGAGGTCGAGTGTGCAAGAAGAGTGGTCGTGACGATCGGGAACTCGGGAGAGGTGTTTAATTTATTGTTCCAGATCGTTAAGGAGAGAAAAAGAAAAGGTCTCAGCTCCACCAGGATCGTCCCGGTTAGAGCCTAACCAGTCCTTGTGGTGTACATAAAAATCTCCTGCATTGAGGATTTTAGACCGTAGATGAAAAAAGTGCAAAGCTGCGAGGCAATAACGCGAGGAGTTGTATGTAGTTGGAGGAACTGGAAGGGAAATAAACAAAACACAAAAACAAGGTTATAGAAGGTGGAGAGATTTTGAGCCACATGGCATCAAAGTTAGGAGACTCCAGATCCTCGAGAAGAGCAATAGGTAGTTTTTGTGCTACAGCAGGCACAAACTCCACCCTTGAAGTGGAAACAATTATAATTGGAGATCTGAGAACGCAGAGGTGAAACAGAGAGAATTAAAGACCAGGGGAGGAGGTGATCAGATGTGCTTAACAGAGGGATTAGAATTAAGACCACGATTGATGCAGAAATGGATAGAAAAAGAGCCAGGTCTGGGAGCTGTGTTTATGGAGGTGGGGTGGATCCTGGGATCCGACAAACTCCTCTGGGCTGGTGGCGCCGCTCCAGATCGGCGCCGGAGAGTTCCGTAACGGTTGTACTGCCATCAGTTACAGAGTATTGGCAGCAAGGAAAACAATATTCAGAAATGTGTGTGAGTTATGTGTTGTCAAGTGATGTGTATGAGAAAAAGAGTGTATGAGATTGGAGTTGGATGCCAGCAACCCACGTGTGATTGAGGCATGAGGAAAAAAGACAGCGATCTGGGCCTGGAAGCGGGTTCGCAATAAAAGCCGCAGTATTGGCTTACTGCGCTGCAGCCACTAGTCCTTCCGAAAACCCAGGTAGTCCCTCCCTGGTCGGGTTTGCCTTCCACCCACTGCTGTTATTACGGAATACCAGCAGCAGTGGGTGCCACCTGCTTCGTCCACCGCACCCTTCTCTTCCTTCCCTCTTCCGTCTTTCTCAACTTTTACGTCTCCTTTCCTGCACCCGCGGTAATAGCCGTGAAACTTTCCCACCCATTCGCTTACGTGTATTCAGAGCTTGGAAAGTTATTCAGCCATGTACTCAGGAGCTCATGATATAACCCGCCAGTTCCCTCACCCCTCGGCTTGTCTCTCTCCTCCAAGACGACACCGTTTTATTCCTTGGACGGTCGCCAAGTACTGTACAGTACAGGGTCGTCTCACGGTCTACCATAAAAGCCTCCTTAACTGCATTGCCCTTCAGTCATGTCTGTACCCTACTTTACACTGTTCGTTTAAAAGTTTTCAACGTCGCTGTCTTCACTGTGATGAGTGCGTATAGTTGCTGTATGATTTGGAACACTCTAGGGAGACGAGGACTGTATATAGTACATGAACTTTACTCTCTATCTGGGTCCGTCCATTCCCATCCGTCCAGCGACAGTGTACCCCAGCCGGGCACATGGCTGCTCTCATGGAAAGCTCTCTGCAGCGTTGCAGTCACGTTAGCCAAGACTGTAGTCATGAAGTCATGCTCAAGATCATATAAGAGCAAGACACTCTCCTTTTGTTGTTTTTATCATGGCGGATTGCTAAGCCACAGGAGGCATGTTTTTGTTGTGGTGCGACAGAGAGACGCAGTCAGACAAAGCAGACACCTTCCTGCCTGCCACACATGCACGCCTTTGACATAATAAAAATAACACAAGACGACATCTCATTGCCCAGAGATGGCACCTCCATCTCATCCATTATTGACTTTCACCTCAGACTCCAAAACCAATAACTTTACTGAATGGGTAAAATCCCGTTAACGACGGAATCAAAAATGAAATGTTCGGATCATAAGGTGGAGGGTAAACACTCGAGGCTCGAGGACACGCCCGCTGCACACTCCACACCCTCCTCTCCCCCACTCACCCCGTCTCTCTTCTCACCTCCCTCCCTCTCCGTATTTTTTCCCATTCCACTTTGCGCCCCCCTCCCCCCCTTCATACACACACACACACACAAACAAACACC
>JAYMFT010094855.1:0-13921 GCA_038088735.1 Panulirus argus | reverse complement strand
CTGGGTTGTCTTCTTGCATCGCAGGAGTTGAGATCGGATTTGCTATAATTTTTGTCGTGTTTTTTTCACTGTGTTGTCAGGGCATCTTTCCAAGCTGAACCTTTTTGTTGTTTTAAGAGTTTGGCTCAATACGTTTCATACTGCAGTGCTGAAAATTGCTATAAACAGGGACATTAAAAGGCAGGGAAAAAAGATGTATTCCCTCTGGTCACGTGAGCTTGAGGGAACATAACACAGACTGAAGGACTGTGGGAATAATGTCCTGAAGTTTCAGAAATGCTCTCAGTTTTCCATCGTGTTATCACTGAATATCTTTTCGAACAGTACCTTCTTATCGTTATAAGTGTTTTTTTTATGGATTACTTTTCATATCGTGGTGCTGAAAATTGCCATGAATTGGGACGTACAAGGAAAGGAAAAAATACACCATTAGGGTCATATGAAATACTAGGCTTCTTGTGATAAAGGAAGAAAACATAAACTCAGGAGCTGGTGCGGTAAGCGTAGAAGACACACGGATATTTCAAAGCGAAAAGCGTAAAAGCACCTCACAATACAACACAAATCTCGAGTGAACACCAGACAGATTCTGGAAAGAAATCCGCTGACAACTGAAGTCAGACCTCAACTGGGAGAATGAGAGAGAAAGAGACTCCTTCCGGCGAGATACTTTTGCCAAACAAAGCAGTGTTTAGCGGTCAGTGCTTATCCCAGGATAATCTAGGGTTACGAGAGATTGGTTGTGTGAATAACGTAAATTTGTCAAGTGTTATGTGTGAAATGGAGAGATTGTATGTTGTGGACTGAAAGTCAGCAGCCCACGTGTGAGTGAGACAGAGAGAAAAGACGTCTGCCTTGGCCAAAGGAGTAGAGTTTGAGAGCCACTGAAGTGCTAGCTCACTGCGCAGCCGTCACCAAGCCTCCTGGATCCAATATATCCAGGCGGGTAGTGCAGACTATGTTTCTACTTGCTTTGCTGGCTGCCTACCACCTACCTGTATTCAGCTACTTGTACCCACCTACCAACGAGTACATTCTACGAGATTATGCCACGGCGGCAGGGATCGCACGTTGCGCTCACCACTGAGAAAGAGAGTAAGAGAGGAAGGAAGAACCGACCGATTCACCTTCCTTCATCTTGTGGTTCTCAATGTCCGATATTCATTCTTTACGCGCCATTCTCTGATGCCACCAACGGGGACGTAAATGCTCCACTTCCTTGACAACTCACGGGTTGACTGAAGCCTCTCAGAACCCGTTCATTTCAAAGCATACTCGTTTTCTCAACACGGGGACCAACCCAACCCGGGACCCAGTCACTTTGGGGCAATATAGGTTTCAGAAGAGAAGTGAAGCGTCTCTCGAAACACATTTTACGTCGGGGTCGTGTTCGGCTTCACGAAAACCGAAACATCTGAAGCCTAAGCGATGTCCAAGCTTGCTTTGCTTTACAACACTGGGATCGAACGGGTCTCGAGACCCGTCCATACTGTAAGAGTGTTCAGCTTCATAACACGAGACACCAAATTCATGCCGTGGACACCTCGGCTTGACAGCAGGAGAACCGAAGCGTCTCGAGCCCTATTCATGCCGGGGAGATCTCCGATCCACGCAACACGAGACCGAGCCTCGGGTAGGAGATGAAGGCCTCCTAATTAGAGTGGAGCGAAAGTACATAAACCGTGCCTACCCAAGCTTTCGGCAGTTAATGTAAGATTACGTAAGGTCTATAGGCACTTCATCAGGCATGGGTAACAGGGGCGAACGGGAGCCTTGAAGACGGGGCTACCATTTCCTCGCTGTCGACATTATGGTTAATTGTGAGATATCCTTCGTTTGACCAAAATTGCCAAGTTATTTTTATCAGGAAGCACCACATGACCTTGATAACAGAATATCTCACGTTATAAGTGTTATTCTACTTCTGTTTAAGGAACTGGGGCTTTTGGGCGTTGCGTGTGAATGTCGTGTGTAAAGCAAGTGTGAGTAACCTGGGCTTTATGGCGTCGCGTACGACTGTCGGTTAATATGCAACGATATAATTATAGAGACAGGTAAATAGTACGAGCAGAGATCACAGTTATTTTCATAAACACCTTCCAGTTTGTCTCACAAAAGTGTGATTCAGTAATTAACCAGCTTAATATGCTTTCAGTGTATAGTATGAAACCTTAAAATCCCCCCCAAAGATAATATCTTTTGTCTTTCTATTGAAGTTTCATCACACAAATTGAAACAGGTTTCAGAGCAGCAGCAAGAAGAGTATACCAGTTATAAGAGCATCGTTGTTCGGCAGATTATCACCAGGCATAAAACTGTATGTTCTCGTCATGAGACGAGTGTCAAGAATGACGTCGTGACGCCTGTAACTGTATTTAGAAATCCTCTTTTGTAATCATGGACTACTGAGATACATGATGCGGCTTCAGCCTTAATGAAGATTCAACTGTTGATAGTTATCACACTGAACATTCACGCGAATGTTTAACTAAGAGAATTATCATGTGTGAAATCGGTAAATGCTCTATGCTCTCATACGGCATAAAATAGATGTTCAACCAATCATTACAAATCCATACTTTCTTCTCAGATGTTAGAACATCAAATACAATCAATCAAATGCTTATTAGAAGATGCGTAAGAGAAAATAGCGCTATGGCTAACGAAAGATACGAGATATTTTGGAAGTATCAAATTAGCAATTAAACAAGAGACTGTCAGGCTGTATCCAGACTGATCAAGGATCAAGGTAATAAGGCAAACCCTACCTATGTGCTGTGGGTAAGAAAGGAAAACCCTTAGGTAACTGTTGTTACAAAGATAAATCCACGCCTAGGACAAGGTAAGGTAGAGGACCGACGTAACTACATAGGGCAGGGTTAAGGCGATGATGACTAGGGTACGGAAAGATTAAGGTAAGGTAGAGAACTAAGCTAACGTGACAAACATAGGGTAAGTTATAGATCCTGACTTTGGTAAGGGAAGACGAAGGCAATCCCTGAAATAACTAGTGTGAGGAAAAGGGAGGGATAGGGGGTTAGGGTAAAACCTCAAGCATATGGGTAAGGTAGGTAGGTAGGTATATTCTGGAGTATGGATGGTTCACGATTACTCTCTCTCAACAGCCAATAGTGGATAGTAGGGTTAACCAGGCCCGAATAAGGCTTCGTTTAGTGTGTGATGGGCAAGTGACCGTATGTATTTTGTTTATATAATGTCTCTTATAATATTAAGTGTAAAGGTCATGTTTAAAAGATTTACTCCCGTTCGCGCTGATATGAAAGGCAGGGCGAGATTTTGCCACAAGACGGGGCTGGCGCGTAGAGCTCACCGCACGACCTGCTGGATGAATGATACCTCTCGCTCTCCCTCCTTCTACCTACCACGGTCATAAGTATCAGTCCTGGATTTCATCTGGGATTATCTTCAACCATATATCAAGTTTTCTGTACAATATAATTCGGATGTAAGATGGACCAAACGTACAGAGTGTACGTAAAGGGTCGTTGTGAGAGCTTCAGGACATCCGAATATGTGACGGCCACGCCAGTAACTGTTGTGCTATAGGTGACCCCCCCATACACACTAGGTGCTTCTTCCCATGGCACTTCAGTATCACCTCTTCCTGAACATACTTCCACAAGCACTTCAACTGCTGCCATGATGACATGTCGGGTTCCCACACAATAATGTCCCAGTTCTCTTGGTATTGCTGTAACCTGAGTGCACCGTCACATAAAGCACCATTCATAGTTATGATGGGACTGCGCCGTCGGAAATACAGTTGATTTTTTTCTTCTGGTTCTACTTTAGAAATGTAAAGAGTGCTGGTCTTTCAGTGAGACTATTTTGTTTCATTTTTTTTTTCTTGCGTGCTGGACTGTTTTTAGGTCCAGAAATTATTCTTGATGCTTTTCTGTATCCTTTTCTTCCCTCTAAACCGTAAGATGCGAGTTCTCTTGGCCAGTGACGATAATTGATACCATCCGGACCCTCAATCTTTCTTGTGACGGGTTTCTGAGTTCTCTCTAACTTATCTAATACTATTCTTTATGATTCTACGACATAAGAGTATTCAGTTCATCATTCGGCATTTTGTCTCTTTTTGTGAAAGTTCTCATTATCATACCGCTCATTACTTGGTAATCATATTTGTATATTTCATCATTATCAGTTCTATATTCTATGATCTGAATTTGGCACGTGCTATCTTATCAATGTTCTCCATGAATTCAAGTTTTTCATTCGTGATAACTCCTGTGTCTTTGACATTTACTTCATTTTCTATGTCCCTCTCAGTAGGGCATTTCTAGGGAGTCACTAGAATATCGTCAGTCACTCCATGATCTCTTAGTTCAAGAAGCTCTTCATTATATTCCATTTAAAGGTCTCATCTGCTCATTTGTAAATTATATTAAGGTATTTTTCACATTTTTTTGTCTCTTGATTGTATCATTTTACAGCTTACTGTAATTTCATTGACCCTTCCATTATTTTCTGTTGTCATTAAAGGCATTACTGAAGCATTTTTACTTACAGAAGATATTACCGTATCCTTTGTCTCTTCCAAGAAAACGTCATTCTTTTAACTCAAAGATACACTGTTATTTCTTATGTGAGTTGAGGCGGCACGGGAAACAGGCGCTAATCAAGGCCATCTCATTAAAGCTATATATATATATATATATATATATATATATACCCTGGTCTGAGGCAGGTACCCATTTTGTCAACCAACTCCCTAAAGGGTGGATGAAGAACTGGGTTGACTGTGGACTGACAGCCGCACCCAGGATTCGAACCTTTGCGCTCGACCCTGAGCGGACCGTGAATGCGTCACGGTCAGGAACGCTAACCGCTACACCATGGAGGCCCACATTGAATTTTCTGCTGGTCAAAAACATTTTCACCCAATTTCGTAGTTCACCTTTGATATTGTGCATCTTTACTTTCTCTAACAAAACTCTGTAGTTTACTTTTTCAAATGCTTTGGAAAAGTTTCGAAAAAATACAGTGTCCACTCTTTTTCCTGCAGTCAGATTTCATATATGTTATTGTAGTGAGCTACGAGTCCAGTTTGTGTACTTTTACCTGACACAAATCCATGCTGGCCTTCCTGTACACAACTGTTGTTATTGAACTGTTCCAGAATGCCCTTTCTACCTATCTCTCTCCAAGTGACGTGAGGCCAACCGGTTCATATTGAACTGGTACCAACTCTGATACTCCATCGTGAACTGGTTTTATGTACACATATCATTGTGCTTCTGTCTGCTATAATTGGTTCGATCAGTTTTCTGCCTCATCAGTAACACGAAAGACAGGAAAAAAGAGTGCCCGGTGACCCATGTCTTGGTTAGCTGTTTTTGGATTTGATTCTAAATATATTTCTTCCTATGCTTAGTGGGTGTAGCAAGGACAGAGCAGCGAGAAGGCTCTCTTCCCCGTCCTCCACTTCCTCCGACAACAAATCTGCCGACACGAAGAAAATGAGAAGAAAGACCCATGCATTGCTGAAGTAAGCCTGCATGGATATTAACAGGACAGAAAAGGGGTAGAATGGAGAATCATACTATAAAATCCTACTGCACTACCCCACCTCTGCCGCACTTCAGTTTATTCTCAGGGTCTGTAGCGAGGAAAAGGAATTTATGGGTATGTATATTTCATTAGGGGTCCTCCTATATCCTTTACGTTCTTCCTTTGTCTTACGTATTTGAAAAATTCCTCGAAGCTTCTTTCTTTTTGTAGTCAAGGAAGTCCCCCCCCCCTTTTTTTTTTCATTCTCGCGTTTTTACCTTGTCTTATGGCCATTATACATTCCCTTTGCCTTTTCATTGGTTCTTCATGATTTTCACTGTCTTCCATTAGCTTGATTTTCTTATATATATACCTTTTCCTTTTGGGAATTCATTCAGCCTAGGTTTGAGATTACACTGGTTCTTTCTGTAATGCTTGGAAGGTATTTATAAATCCCCCAGATCTCTCCTACTATAGTATTATCAAGTATGTTTTCCAGCTATTATATTGCTGAATGCATGTCCCATTTTCTCAAAGCTTGCTCGTCTGTGATTTGGGATCCAGAGTTTGTTGTGAGTGATTTCAAACCTTGCACTCATCTCTAGTCTGATGCTAAAATGATCGCTATTTGCCTGAGTCTCGCGTACCTCACGGGAGTTGATCACCGTGTCTCTAGTAGAGGCAAGATAGATGATGTTTTGGCCTCAAGTCGGTTTCATTATCCACTGCCCAAGAAAAGTGTCTTCAGTAAAGTAATTCTTCTATGTCCTCTCTTAAATACTCAATAACATATTACACTTCACACTCGGATCGTTGAAGTCACCGACTGTGATAACTTCCTTATTGTTCACACTGAATTTTATTTCGTCGTTGAGTATTTAGTCATCATCTTTTCTTTGCTTAGAACGTCTGAATATGAAGCCATTATACAATTTACCGTTATCTTTGTCGGCAATGTCAATGTAAAGAGACTCATAGGTATTGGCGTCTCTAGCTTGCTTACTTTTAACTCCACCTGGGCTGTTTACAACATAGATTAAAACACCACCTCCCGCCTTGTGTAAACGATCTTTTGTGAGCATTTTGTATCCCAAGTATTGTTAATTCGACGAGTAAACATTTATCCTCAGAGTTTACTCACATTTCTGAGACTGCAATAATGTCCATATTTTTTTTTTCCCTCCCTGTGAGAGAATATGATATTAGCTCATTTCGTTTTGAAATAATGCTCCGAGCATTTGTGTACACTGAGATAAATTTTCCATTTGCGATTTTTTTGAGCGCTCTAGAAATCAATTTTCTTGGGATAGTTTATAAGATTATCGTTAGTGGTGTGTATGTGTTTGAAGCTTTGTTTGTATGTGTGTGAATGTGTGTGTGTGTGTGTGTGTGTGTGTGTGTGTGTGTGTGTGTGTGTGTGTGTGTGTCGTACTCCTCCGATACACACAGTCCAGATCTCCTTCCTGATCTCCCTTTGTCCCAACTCATTTTTCTTTTTAACACTCCCTCGCTCCAGGTTCTCCTCCCTGGTCGAGTCCGCCTCTCACTGTACGTACCTCCGCCAAGTGTTTATGCAAATTCAATTCCGGGTAATTCTTAGCGTTAGCCTCAGCCAAGACGAGCACGGCGCCCGGGAGTGGTGCTGGGGTGAGGATTTCCATCGCTGTGCACCGATTAGGGAACGCTTATTGTGGCACAAAAGTTAATCCACTGTGAAAAGTGTGGCTCGCGCGGGAGTAGTTCAAAAAAAGAGAACATGAGGAGAGAATATTCAAATTGGGTTATTTGGGCATGCAAAAGTCGTTAGCTGCAGCAGGTTCGTACTAGGAAAAAAAAAAAAAAGGGAGGGGGGGAGGGAGAGGGAGCACCAAAACAACGAACGATTTCTTACGCGCTCTTCGCAAAGAGTAAGTGTTTTAGCTTCAATACTGGATGACGAACGTATAAGTTGAATCATCTTTACCGTATGTGATCGAGTTGGCTTGAAGTTTAGACTTGTGCCTTTCGGTACAATGATAATTCAGTCTTTTGTCTTTATGTTGGGGGCTTCAGTCACGGACTAAAGTCCACATCAACGCCGGGCCTTAATCGAAATATATAGTGGTTACTGAAAGAGAGAGAGAAAAAAAAAGAGAGGATAAGTATTTACGAATTCTGGTGGAAGTGAAAAACCTGTCTTTTAGAAAGTGCAAGGTCACAGTTACTGGGAAAGACATCAGAGGGTAGAGAGTTCCAAAACTTAGACGTGTACGGAAAGAAACAGTTATCAAAACGGCCCACCCTTGAGATGCCAATGGCCACACAGTAATCATTTGAGGTAGCGGCTTGCCGAGTACCGCGCGGTCTAGCTAATGGTGGGGGCACACAAGCAGCCAGCTTTCGGGAGCAAAAACCAAAATGATACCTATATAAGAGGAAAAGTGAACCAACATTGCGGAGTGTGGCAAATGGGTTATATTTTGCGGTTAGCCTGGAAGAGTTGGTAAGTCGGACCGCTTTCGAGTCAACTCTGTCAAGTAAGGACGCAGAACTAGAACCACGCCAGTTGTGAGAGCAGAACTCCATTCAAGGACGGATCACTCCTTTGTATAAACGGTAGAAAAAAAATCTCGACGTCAGAACAGGATTCCCAGTTTCTTAGAGACAGACTTAGCTATTTCCGTAATGTGGAGTTTCCCAGAAAGACTGGATGTTACAGTAATACCAAGTATGTTCATTCAGTCGGGAGGGAGAATTACAGAACCGTCAAGACAGTGGTAGAGAGGAATATTGTGAAGAATATTTTTAACAGAGAGATGTGCACAAACTGGGTCTTAAGAGGCATTAAACTTGTAACACAGTAAGATCATGGTATGTCATAGATCCAAATACCTTCACCCCATGAGCGACACGGCCAGGCTAGGACCAGGTGTGGATAAGGAAAAGGAGTAATAAAGAATGTTAAGAAATACACAAACTGGGATCACGGTGAGTGTGTTCCGTCTGGTATTCTATTCTCTCTTTTCCTTATTTGTTGTGTTTGCCGGTATTGGCAGCCACGGCAATTACCCACCACAAAACATGTTTTTAAATTCTTACTGTTATTGTCTGCTTGTGTTCACTTTCAGTCATTCTCGACGGTGTAAGGCGATTAATTTTTCATCTCCCAGATAATCCTCCTCAAAATCTCGAAAACAGCCTCTGAGCGCCGCGCAAATTTCAACGCTTTAACAGCGGCTATGGACGCGGCTCTGGACACCCACACCGCATGACAGACATGGCATGTGGTCAGAGAACATACTTCGCAGTTTCTCAGTTGCCGTTGGAGGTAAAACTTACGCTGGTAACTAAAACTCTGCCAGCGTTTAATACCAAAAAACAAACAACGATATGTAATTTTAAGCCTCCTAGTTAATTTTTCTTTCGGAAGATAATTTCTTTATAAGAGGAGACACAAGGCTCTGCATCGTCAATAATGCTCCCACATTATCCGATGTGACTTTCATGGTTTATCTCCCACTATAATTAACTTTTGTTTCTTTTTTTCTTTTCCAAATGTCAGAAACTTTCCACCGTGGCGCCTGGGTGTTGTTTAATCATTAAGCGTTGTAACACATTCCCACACACCCGCTGGGTCAATACTCCATGTCAGCTCTACAGTGGCTATTTACCCGGCAATCAAATGTTAACATCCTTTGCTCGTTACGATTGCAACAGATGTACGGACCTATACAAACCCAAACGCGTCTGGTGATTACCGTACTCAGACAGCGGGAGTAATGGCCATGACATGTTTGTCAACAAACAAGCGGACAATTTATCCGCTTTAAGTACAAGGGCAATGCACAGGTATCTAGTTAAACTAAAACGATGTATTTACTTACGTTCTAGGAAGGGTAATACACATGAAAATACATATTGAAACATATATATATATATATATATATATGACTACGCAGGTACTCGTTCCCTGGCTTGTGCAAGATGAGCATAAGTATCTTAATGAATTAACAGATGGACGTGTCTTCCTCGGTAGCGTGAGCTCTTTGGGAGCCTGATAATGGCAGTAGTTATTAGAGTTCGATATCATAACCGCAATGCATTAAGGGATACTTCTAAGGGGGTAAAGCTGGGGCGATGCAAAGGGTCGTATGATTTTAAGGGGTAATGTAAAAGGGTGATACAAAGATATAAGGACTGAGTTGATGAGTATGAGTAATGCAATAGTTAAGGGTTAATATGGTGATACATGTGTCATGTTTAAGTAACAATGTAATGGTTTAGAACGGATGTTAAGATAATAATGGGTGATACATACGTTAACAAATGATGCAAAGGCTAATGGGATTGTAAGATTTACGAGGCTCCATAAAGAGTAAGGGGTGACATGTATGTTCGGGGATCACACAGAATCGCTTTGGGATAAAGCATGGTCTACGTAAAGCTACTGTGATTAAGAGGTGCTCTACTGGGTTAACGTGAGATTAAAAAATCAGTATATTTGATGCAAAGAGATGATGCACGTTGAGAGATTGCTGTAGTGGGACAAAAGGTGATAAATCAGTACTCAAGGATGACTAAAGGAATCCAGTGGCTGGGGATGTGATGCCAAGGAACAACATTGAGGAAAATGAGAGAAAACAGAAGTAGTTATCGAAAGATATTAGCGTTTCACAGGCAATATATAACACGACGAGTTAATGCACTAAGAAAGCCATAGAGACGAAGAAGTGTTAATGATAGAGAAAGAGGAAACAGAATCGTTGAAATAAACAAGAGGGAACATTTAAAGGGTAGGATAAAAGCCTTTGAATAGACCCATATTTTAAATGGGAAGCACATTAGAATGAGAAGTATAGAATAACAGAAAACGGGCAGAGCTAATGGACGTCCCCTTTCTTCCCATTAAGCCCCTTCTAGTGGTCAAAGGTCACATCAACCATCAGCCTTAGAACTAAAGTTGCCCTACAGCTTCGCCTTTTTTCCTTCCCCTGTGGTGAGGCAATGTTTTAGAGTGTGGTGGAAGGCCTGCCACACTCAGTTACTGTTGCCGAAAGACACGAGGGTTCTTGCGTGTGTGTGTGTGTGTGTGTGTGTGTGTGATTAGTCTTCTTGTGGTACGAGGAAGACAGTTTAACACTCGCATTGCTCCGTCTCTTAGCCTTGTACATGTGTACCATGTCTTTACTCCTATGTGTGTATGCACACACACACACACACCAGCCTAAACCTGCCCGTTTATCGACCAGCTCCGAAGAGAAGATCTGGGCTGGATGTAGGCCCACTGCCGTGCGCGCTCAGGATTCGAACCCAATGTAGGATTGCTGATATGGTTTCCAGAGTTAAAACGTTACTCTGTATGTCTCTTATCTGTTGCCACAGCATTTATTATCATGTACCTCTGCTGCTTTCCTCTTTGTAGAGAGCAGGGGTCCAGTTCTTTCAGCCTCCAATGGTAGTTCATATATTCTAGACCATTAACTTTGCTCGTGAGCTGTTTGTCTGTTCTATCTAACTTGTTTACTTTCGTCTGTTTAACCATACAACAAAGTAATGGTTCATCTTGTTTCTCATATGTACATTGAAATAATTGGATCATGAGCTTTCTATAGTTGCGAAATTTCTCATTATCGCACCACTCATAATATGGCGAGAAAGTATATTAGTATATACCCGGTGAGGATCTTCGTGGGGGAGAGGGGGTCTTCATCCCCACAGCCTGCGATATTGGAGCATCATAATAATATTCAACTTACTGCCGGCAAGTTTGTGGTCATAATGGTACCAGCTGGGTGGGTACTATGTCGTCAGCGGGTTTCTTAGGTTATCAGAGTTTCTCATTTGTAATTATTCGTAAGTCTGGTATTTTCTTAGTTCTATTTCTCTTCCCCCCGTAGAACTCTTGTAGGAAGACGTCTATCTAGTGTTTACTGCTCCACGACATATGATTAGATTTATCTTCATTAAATAGCACTATGTTTTCTTCCTTCCATTTGTTGATTATATCCAAGTCTTTTCCTAGCTTTCCCTCATCTTCTTCAGATCTCACTGTCAAGTGTTGTTATGTGTGACATAGGGATTGTATTTTTAGGGACTGTATGCCAGCAGCCCATGCGTGGGTGAAGCAGGAAGAAAAGACAGCTTTTTGGGCCAAAGGCATGACACTTAAGAGCCACCGAAGTGCTGGCTCACAGCACAGCCATCACTAACCTTTCCAAATACCCAGGCGGGTAGTATAGGTGATATTCCACACTAGTCGGTGGCTGCCTTCCACCTACTATCTACGAGAGAGAGAGAGAGAGAGAGAGAGAGAGAGAGAGAGAGAGAGAGAGAAATAAATCCCTCTCCGTTCCATATGGTGTTAGCGTTTGAGAAATGAGAAAATCCTTCGAAAATGTATTTTCCAGAAAGGTAATCTACAGAAAATGATATTAAGATTTACCAGGTCCATTTTTTGTAAGAGAGAGAGAGGAAAAAAAAAAGGGGAAAACGATCCAAAACGTTCCAGGCAACAAAAAGAGATACTCCAGGTGGCGCTGGGTGTTGTGTTTGCCTTCGACCAACTTGGCTCATTCACAGGAAGGTGAAGGCGCGTTTTCATTACGCATTCCAAAAGCGTTGTTTCTCTGAATAGAAAATGATTCAATTACCAGAAGCTCAAGAAAATAGATGGCCGAGTGGCTGATACCTGAATACGCCGGCGGCTTTCAGAGCTGGAATTTCACTTTACCTTTCACTGACGAAGGTGTAGACCATATGGAAGAAAGGTATCGTAGGAGGGTAGTATTTAACAGACTTAGAAACGGAGAAAATATCTGGTGTTACTTAAGAAATAAGTGGATGAAGGAAGTGACTGAATGACACTGTTTTGTTCCCTCCTGTTCCAGTTTCTCTCGTAACTTCGACCATCTGTTGTTGTCGTCATGGCCTCTAAGGAACTCTTTGCAGTTATCATGTCTTCCTCTTGTCCTACTCTAACATAAAGTAGGCAGATCTAGGAACTCTCTTCCCTCCGTAGCTCGTTCAGTTCACCCACGCAGCATCTTTAGGACTCCGCAACTCTATGAAAGATTAATCTTACTTCCTTATAAGAATTATATTACAATCATTTTAAGTGAAAAGAACAACTGGTTACAGAAGAAGCAATTAAAGTCTTTCACCAGCAAGAAGCCTTCAAAGTCTTGAAGACCCAGTTATAAACCAGAAGCGAATGAAGTCCTAAATCAGCTACGTGGCCTCCAAGTCTTAATGCCCAGTAATATACCAGACGCAGCGAAAGTCTTCCATCCGCAAGCCGGTCTCCAAGTCTTTAAACGCAGCCACAAAATTGGCGATTGCACCCCCTTAAAAAGTATCATTGGACATTTTCTATGCAAAAAAATTAGCGCTCGCATACTTTTGAAATAGCGGGAGTAGATGGGATTACAGCTGAACTTCCTAATAAAGTGGGTGACTATGTTGTTGATTGGTTAGTTAGGATTTTCAGTGTATGAGTGGCTAATGGGGAGGCTCCTGAGGATTGGCAGATTGCCTGTATAGAAGCATTGTATGAGGGGAAGAGGAATAAAAGTTAACGTTCAAATTATAGCAGTATAAGTTTGTTGCGTAAACTTAGTAAGATGTATAGGTGACTAATGCGGTGAAATACACAGAGCATCAGTCAGACTGGAGAGGAAGAATGTGGTTTCGGGAGTGGTAGAGAGTATGTGGATCGGGTGTTTGCTTTGAACAATGTGTTTGAGGAACATTTCGAGAAACATAATGACTTGTTGGTATCATTCGTGGATCTGAAGAAAGCGTAGAATTCAGTTGGTAGTACCGGCTTGTGGAGGTTGTTGCAAATGCATGGAAACCATTTAAAGGTTTGCGGGGTCTGGCTGTGGATAAGGGGCTCTACTTTCGGTGGCATTGTACGTGACAGCTAGAGAACAGAGGTGAGTAAATGAGTGACCGTTTCATCGTCTGTTTTTGACGTATGTTCATTCTCACTTAATTCTTGCATTGTGTACATATTAGATGTTTCGAGCACAAAACACTGCCTTTCTTCAGTCAACAATATATATATATATATATATATATATATATATATATATATATTCTTTTTCTGTGCTCAAACCTCGGGGCCACTAAACACGATAAAAACTTTGTAAAAAGAGAAATTCGAGCCACAAAAGAACTTGAAAAGAGGGGAGAAGAAAAAAATAGTTCAAAGTCCTTTGTGGTGAGCAGAGTTCAATATCCCTGGACACGGGAGATGGATAGCCCGACTTTCCTGTATGAACACTCCGCTCCGTTGCTCTTGAATGAACTTGGGATACTTTTCTCCCGGAAGATATGGAGCAATTTCTAGGGGAGAGAGAGAGAGAGAGAGAGAGAGAGAGAGAGAGAGAGAGAGAGAGAGAGAGAGAGAGAGAGAGAGAGA
>JAYMFT010094854.1:0-28124 GCA_038088735.1 Panulirus argus | reverse complement strand
ATATATATATATATATATATATATATATATATATATATATAAAGATAGATAGATAGATAGATAGTGTAACTGTTTTTGGCCAGCGTCATCAGTGAGTTCAGGTCCATAGTCAGTCTAGTTAATAGGTCAAGTCTCACCCAAGACTATCCCGGTCTTACCTAAGGATCACCCTTACCCTGAAAGAACACCAGTTACTCAACCCACTGAAGACCACCAGTTACTGAACCCTGAAAGACCAGCTATTTACTCAACTCTGAAAGACAGACCAGTCATTTGAGGACCAAAAAGAGAGATAGAAAGAGAGAGAAAGAGTGAGAATGTGTCCACCATGCACGAGTTTGCGCAGCTAGCAGCAGCAGCAGCTGGTGGTGATTTCTTGGTGGGGGTAGGGGGTGGTTGGGTGAGTGAGGAGGCGTAGGAGGAGGAAGGGAGGGAGGAGCAGGGGGGGGGGAGGGGAGATGGATGGACGGCGAAGAGCGATGATTTCTTTGGCCGTGTTCGTACACGGTCGGGGCATTGATTAGCCCGCCGTCTTTAATATGAGGAAGTATTGTGCCGGGGCTGTCTTTGTAATGTTTGACGTTTTATTAGTCAAACTGATATTGGACGCCAATCATGAGTGAAAGACTCGTCCTTGTCTCGCCTGTCAACCTTTTCCAGGACGCCGACAGATTTTCCCCAACGCTTTCCAGAATTCCCGAATTTTAGCGCTTTTCTTTTTTTTTTTTATCAAGGAGGGGGGTTGGGTTGTGGGGTTGTTGTTGGGGTTTTGGGTGACTTTTCCGTACAGTTTCGTATGCTTAATCTCCATATAGGTACCTTCCCTCATCGTTAAGTGCTGTGATTAGCGTAGTGTCTTTCTTACAACGTAGCCTCGCGAGCTGTGGCAAGGTGGGAGAATGTGTGTGTGTGTGTGTGTGTGTCTTACTCTCTCAGTCGAATTTGTTCCTCAATGGAACTGGAGAAAAATCAGTGTGAAAAAGAAAAAAAAAGAGAGATATTCTCGTTTGTTCTGTGGAGGCAGCAGCAGCAGCAGCACCACATCGTCGAAGACAAGTCTATAATCTTCAAAGGAAAACAGACTTGTGAACTGGAAGGAAAAAAAAAAAGAGGAGGAGGAGGGATGTCTGCCTTTCTTGTCGGTATGTGAATGGGAGACTGGGAACAAGGGAAAACCGAACAGCAGTCGACACTATCTTTAATATTGCAGACGCGTAGCCAAGACCCTCGATATACTGCACTGTCTCCGGCGTTTCCTGCAACGCTATTGCGCGATTATTACTCCCAGAAGACGTCTTGAAGATCGTATTCGTATACTCTTACGTCGGCGGGAAATTAAGGTTACTCCAGGCCTCGCTAGCCGACGTGACAGATGGGGGGAGTCTCCTGCGGTGAAGGTTTTGGTGTAAGTGTTATATTGTCCCGGGCGTGTTGTTGAACATCTTTGATATGGCCCGGGCTAATTATTGCACCCTACGGCTGGAGCTGTTTCGACTTTTCTGGTTGTGGGGGGTGTTTTTTTTTTCTTTTCTCCTTGTGTGTTCATATCTTTCACTCGTCACTCCTGGGAGTCTTCCCCCATTGAGGAGAATATCATAGCTAATGATTACCTTTAATGCTGAACTCGACTTCAATGGCGCGTTGTGTCTGTGTGTGTCTGTGCGTGTGTGTGTTTGTGTGTGATGTTGCTGTTGGCTTTGAGAGCGCCGATGCTAATGATCCGGTGATGCCTCGATGAATGGCACCCTTCTTGCGCAGGCGCCGCGCCTGCCATTAGCAGAAAGCTTGGGACGGGACGGGATAGGAGAGGGGGATGGGAAGGGATGGGCGGGTCCGACATTATTGCGTATTTTGTCTCGGCGCCTTCCCGGGGTAACGTCTCGCATTTTTATGGAAGGGAATTGGAATTCAACAGCATTTTAATGGATTGTGGTTACGTAAGTTGTGGTTGTAAATAACATTTCGCTCTGAGTGATCGCCACCTCAGGATGATATAAACTGATAAATGCCCATTTATATTTTTTTTTTCTGTAGTCGTATATTATGTGTGAGAATATGTATCCTCGTGTTGCATTTGAATGAATATGTTGTTTCTTGGTTTTCCTCTTAAGACTGTACAAAAATTGTCTTCTCCGTGTAAAGCACAGTACATTCCTGTAACACGAAAGTATAATTATCATGAATTTTCGTTAATCGATTGCAGATTGATGCTACCGCTGACATGACAAGCTTCATTAAGGTCTTAAATGCCATCTGTTACTGAAAGGATATTGGCGCTATGGTATCCAATTGGTTTCGAAGTTATGTAAGGTGTAGATAGTGTCATGTGCGTAAGAGGTAATATGATAATAAGGACGGTTGATAGATAAACAATACTTGACACCAGTTAGACTATCTGTTGGGTTTCGAACCTCCGTACGACTGCTCCAGGGGCGGTGTGCCAGTCATGCCAAAAACTGACACAAGACTTAAGTACACAAAACTGTCAACAGCAGACCATTTTAACATTTCGTTACCGATCTCATTCACGTAAATATATACATATTAAACTTTTAATGTAACTTGATACAGTAATATCTGTGGCAGTAATGAATTTGGTATGACAATAATCACTGTTATGTCAGTTGAAAAGATAATGGTAGGTTTCCACTGGAGTTAGTGACATGTCATCACAACACAGCACACACAACCAGCATTCCAACATCATACTTTACTATCACCACAACACACACACCCACCACGAAGACACACACCACTTGCACCACAACGACACACGCCACTTCCACCATAACACACACAACCACTGTTACCACAACGCACATACTAACACCACCGTAAGACCCATTCATTACCTGCCACTACCAAGACACCACTACGCAACCACAACATCCACCACTACACTAGCACTGCCACTCCCACACCACCACTATACAACCATATCATCTACCACCACAATATCGCTACCACCACCACATCACCACAACAGTAGCACTGCCACTGCTAGAACACCATTATACAAACACAGCATCCACCACCACAGTAGCTTGCCCCTACCACAACAGCACTACACACCACGTCATCCACCGCCGCAATAGCACTGCCACTTCCACAACACCATTACACAACTACAACATCCATCACCACAGCAGAATTTTCACAACAATCTTACACAAACACAACATCCACCACCACCACAACAATACCGCTACTCTAGTACAGTACAGCCATATTATTCACCTCTCTGAACAGCGCTACCGCAAATACCACCACATAACCACTGGTATTAAAACGGGGAAGCTTCCGATGTGCTCAGCGTGACCAACTGCCTACCACAAGTCTCGATTCGAAGTCCCAATCTTTTGTGTTATGTCTTGTCAGTGATCTGGATACAGGACCTAAACAGACAGTAGACTACTTGAAAGATATCAGGAAGAGATGCATGGCAGATGGACCTCATAGTAGATAAATGCTATGCGATTTATCTTGGTGACAAGAAATATTAAACGTAACAATAGCGCTTCGCAATGAAGCGGTGTATTGCATAGCAAACTGTTATGCTTCCTAGCTAGAAATATATGCTATGAAACGAAAGACGCACTGTTTCTCCTTGATCATATTTAGAACACTAAGTTCACTTTTTGGTCAGCAAATTTCATCATGGTGACGAATACAGCTCGAAAGAATTCAAAAGAAGAGCAAAGAAACTAAATCCGTATCCTAAGAAACCATAAAAGATAAGACAAGAGGTCTATGAAATGGGAAAACCCCGGGAAAATCTCTAATGGAAGTTTTCAGAGCACCAAATAACTTATGTAACTCGCGTTAAATCCGTCACATTTAAAGAGAGATACTAAAGCCAGAAAGAACGGTTCGAAGTTAAAGACGAGGGGGAACGTAATGCGGAATAACTTTCTTCATCAGTTACAGAACTTCAGAATGAATTAGTCCTCGCATGTTGTCAAAGCGGAGACTATCGAAACATTTCAGACAACGGCTGAAGAAATACTGTAATGATATCCTCGGTGAACAGATCTACTCAAAAATGACAATACGATGTGAATTTGTTTCTCGGCTCCCCTTTTTATTTTTCCCTTTAGGAAGTATTATGGAAAGTCCGTAAGGCAACCGCTGACTGGAACTGAATCCTTCGTTTGCTCTCTAAGATTTCCCATGCCTCTCTATATACTAACGCGATGCTCCTTTATAACTATCTTGCTGCTGGCTAATCATAACCCGTGAGAGGGATTGGCGGGCAAGGGGAGGAGCCTTGGGCTTTATGAATCCCGTCTGTGTAGATCAGGAATTTAGGATACTATTACCATCCGCCAACGGGTAATCTCGACGTCGACCGACAGGTCTTTCCGTTCTCTTGTTTTTTTTTCCCATATGCACAACACTTCCTCCGCCCAGACAGACATCAGTGAGTGCCGTTACCGCCTTCCAGCACCACAACGCAACCATGTCATCACCACTGGCACAACACCACTTACACAGCCCTCTATCATCCTTCCCCACCACCACCACCACCACCACAACGACAACACCACTAGCTCCTCAGCCTCACCACCCCGCCCACCTCCCTCCCTAACGTATTACCTGATTCCCAACCGACAACCCCATGTCTTTTCTTGTCTTTGCTCCCTCCTGCCATTCATTCACTCTTCATTCTTTTGGTCTTGAGCCGTTTCTCATCAGATCACTGACCTTCTGAATGACGCAGAAACTTGACCCCAGCGCCGGAGGGAGGAGGTGGGAGGGGGGAGGGAAGGGGGCGCCCTGGTGGGAGGGGAGGTGACGTAGGTGGGGAGGGAAGGGGAAGGGAGGATGGGCGGATAGCTGATAGGAGGAGAGGGGACGTGGGTGAGTGGGAGGGAAGGTGGATAGCTTGCTGGGAAGTGAGGGGAAGAGGAGAGGTCGGCTGACGGGAATGGTGGAATGGAGAAAATGTGGAAGTTGAATTAGTTCAGACGGACCAGCGTGATGTGTGTGGCGGCATCAGAGGTGCTCCCGGGGTGGGGGAATACTTCAGCGGGTCTAGGTTGTCGTGAAGTAGATGCTGCTGTGGTGGAGATAGGCACTGTATTGAGGAGGATGCTGTGGTAGAGGAAGATGCTCTAGTGAAGATGTTGCTGTTGTAAATGAAGATGCTTTAGTGAAGATGCTGCTGTGCTGGAGAAATATGCCCCAGTGAATATGCTACTATGTTGGAGAAAGATGCCCTAATGAGGAAGCTGCTATGTTAGATGAAGATGCTACTGTGTTGGAGAAATATGCCCTAGTGAAGATGCTACTATGTTGGAGAAAGATGCCCAAGTGAGGAAGCTGCTGTGTTAGATAAAGATGCCCTAGTGAACATGCTACTGTGTTGGAGAAAGATGCCCTAGTGAAGATGCTGCTGTGTTGGGAAAAGATGTTGGGGAGGAATCGCGTTATATTTGATAATCGTGAACATGGTGAGGAAAGCAGGACTAGAGTTAGGTAGCTGGATGGTGAGGTTGATGCGAGGAATGAAACCTAAGATACGGTGATGCTGACGGGGCATTCTCACCACCGTCATATCCTGCCACCTGAGATTTCTCGTCCCAGATTTGCAGTTCGGCGCCACAGCCGTACAGGGACCCATACGAGCTCGTACAGACCGCTATAAGAACAGCTCCATTATGATCACCATTATTTGTCAATGGACTGCCCCCAGTGCTCTGTAAAGACTGCCTGTTTTAAACCGCCTCCTTTTTGTGTGTGTTTATACATTTCAAACTCCTTAGGGTGCATTTGATTCAGTAAAACATTGATTATTATTATTATTATTATTATTATTATTATTATTATTAATAATAATAATAATTATTATTATTATTATTATTATTATTATTATTATTATTATTATTAATATTACTATTGTTATGAATTTTTGAATACATGCGATTACACCAAATCTTCAAACCACACTCCATTAACGCACAAACAGAACAGATGACGTAATCCTGTTGGAGTATGAGGATGATGAAAGGCTGGGGTGTGTTGCCCAGGCCGGATGGAAATCCCCTATGGGCAAGGTAAGCAGATGAGCTTGCCCAAGCCCCGCAGGTAAGCTGCTGAAGGTAATAAGAGGAAGGGAACAAAGTGGTGCTGACGCAGCTCTTCCTCCTCCCCCTTCAGTGTCGAGCTAAGACCTGTTCGGAACAGAGTTTTTTTTATGCATTTAAAAGTTTTTAAGGCTTTCCGAGAGGCTGTAGGGAAGATGGTCAGGAGATGAATAGCGTGGTAATAAGATGCGATGTAAGGCCCTTTCTCTTTAAGCTTCAGGTGATTTTGGTGAATATCCGTGACCGTGATAATGCCCCAAGATGCAGTTAGGTTTGAATGGCTCAGAATTTCCATTTGTACTACAGACTTAGAACATGATTTTTGACCCTTTTCGAAAAAAAAGAAAAATGTTTTAAGAGTTCTGAAAGAAAACTCGAAATGTGTTTACTTTTTAAAATAAGGTTTGTACAGTTTGTTATCTCAAATGTAATGAGATAGCTGTATGAATTTGATTATTGTGGTAAGATTCGATAGCCTGTTAGAGCAAGCCCCACCAAGGAAATTAAGTCTCATGCAGAGCTATAGGGATACAATAAAGCCCCCGAAACCAGCTTGAGTTAATTAATTTTCTTTCCTCATACTTGTTCGCTGTTTCCCGTCTTAGTGAGATAACGCGAGAAACAAGCGATCAACGGCCTCATTTGCTCACGTCCACTCTCGAGCGGTCATGTATAATGCACGGGGACCAGAGCCCACCTGTTTACAGCCAAGCCCCACATACCGTTGCATGGTTTCCCCTGATCGCCTCATATTCCCTGGTTCCTCCAAGTTGCATCGCGTCTCCCCCTGCATACCACATTAGTCCAGTTCATTCTATCCCGTGCACACCTCTCACCCTCGAGAATGTTCAGGCCACGGTGCCTCAAAGAGTCTTTCACTCCATTATTTTTATCTCCTCTGTTTGCCCCCTCCCCTTAGCTCTCTCCACTTCTGACAAATAAATCCTGTTTGTCAATCTTAAGTTGCATCAGCCTACAAGGAGACTTAGACAACCTTCAAAATTGGTCCGATAACTGGTGGATGAAATTCAACTCGAATAAAGGCAAATCAAAAAGGATGGGACACGAGAAGGAAGACCTCGAAATGACTGTCATCTTGCAGAGAATAATCTGCCGGCATCTCTGTGTGAGAGGGACTTAGCGGGTGAACATCGACTCCAGCCTTTCCACGAATGTCGAACAGTCTCCCTGTAGTGTACAAATAGCATTATTATTATGCAACCATAAGTACCCCATATCCAGAGGGTTCCTGCAGCTTCAAGGCTGCGTTATGATCTGTAGCAGGGAAAGGATGAACGCCTTTGGAGTGAGAAGCTCTTCGCCAAAGGCGAGTTTTTATTCCCTGCGTATACGCAAGTAGGCGAGGTCCGGCAACGCCGGTGTACAAATAGGTTATTGATAACATGTTGCAGTTCTCCTTCATCGCGCAGCTTATCCTACCAGACAATCGTTTGGCCAAGTGATGTTCGTCCCCTCGGACGGTCTGCCCGCGTCAGGGGTCGACACGGAACCCCGCCCACCTCCTCCGCTCAGAACCCCCGACATTTATGTATCTCTCAGGTTCTTCGAGGCAGTGGGCGGCGCGTTTCAACACCGTCTTTGTTAACATAAGGCCGTCCACACCAGGCAGGGGCATTATGGTGTCTGGGAAAGTTTGCCATTTCATCTTCACGAAAAAATTGTACATAATGTGAGTTCTCTGTAATATTGAAGTTTATATATATATATATATATATATACATACGTGTGTGTGTGTGTATCCCGCTTAGCATTTGCTTGACACTATGCTTCGGTGGAGGTGTTTCCTTTTCTCACGCCTCCAAGGACTCACGTCTAGATTGCATCTGTTGTGCAGCATCTGCTCTACTCATAACTTAGTTTCTCAAGCCTTCATAATGAGTTTACAGCTAATGAACTACAGGAATGATGTTGGATAATTTCTTTATAATTTCGTTCTGCGGGTGTAACGTTCGTCCTTGACAAAAAGAGAAAGATATCTGTCGGGTAAGGTGCTTCATTTTTACGTCAGTATCTGGTAGCTGAGAAACTCTCGCTTCTCTTGTGTGCTTCAGTCCAAGAACTGTGCGGATGAGGTGAGTGACTGCAGCCGTGCGGATAATGGAAGCGCTGCAGTACCTGTGAATGGCTTCCTGGAGCAAATAAGGAAACACTGTGGTTAATCACGGCCTGATGTCTTTGATAGACAAACGTTTTGGTCGGCGTTTTATGCAAGTGCTGATTTCTCATACATTATTAGATCTTTTAGTGTGGTGTGTCCACGTGTCTGTGGACACCAGTTCTCAGTAATGGATGATGTCAGTAAGTCTGCATTTAATAAAGAGACTGACCTTGACATACCTCAGGTGTGCAATGATTACAGTTGGTAAAGTCAAATGTCACAGTTCAGGATCCAACAGTTTTGACTCTCGCTTCATTTTAAGGGTGGTCCTTCATCATCAACATCATGACGTGCTTCTCCCAGACTGTAGCGTCGCATCGTTTCAGTCGTCCACCACGATGAGAGTTACCTTCAACACACTTCCCGATGAGCGGAAGCAAAATTACTTTGACGGAACAGACTGATGCTCTCGACCTCATTAATGGCAGAGCGTCTGCGAGCGTGGAAGATTTAACAGAGCAGGAGCGGTGGCGTCCCTCTGTAATATTCCAGTAGGCAAGGAGGATGAATACTGTAGTGTGCGTTATTCTGGTGTGGCGAGGGGATCTCGGCTCATCCTGGACGAACTCGCCCACACAGGATCGTCCGCATTTTCTAGAAATGAATGAATTCTTGTCCCATGGCTTAGAATATTCTTGAGGATGAGACCATGGCGCTCTCAGAGGAGGTGGGGTTGTGTGGGAAGCATCTGAGGAGGGACCTTGAACCTTACAATGCTGCTGTTCTTTGTTCGTGTCGCTCGCCCACTCTCCAGCGACGGGGAACTAGATTTAAGGGATCTTAAATAACGCATGCTACATACATATTTGAGGACCAAAATCTCCCTGCGACTCCCCGGGTTTGGAAAGAGACCTTCACCTCGTATGTTAGATCCGTGAACCCGGATCTGCAGGCAGACAGAACACCAGTGACGATGATTTTGTTGGTCTGAAACACTTCAGCATCACACGTTAGTTTAGCGTTCAAGAAGGAACCAAAGGAGCTGTATACAAGGCAGGAGCGACAGTAGGTAAGCCCCGTGCGTGTGTGTGGTGATCCCTGCCTCGCTGTCGGGGATCTCTGAGAGGACTTCGTCCAAGGCCCCGGGATCCCCGGCGGATTGCGAGCACCCGTAAGAGATTCCTGTAGCGGGTCGGCGGCCTTTGCTTGGCTGGACATGAGTAAGAGAAACGTTGGTCTGTGGGCTTAGTTGTTCATCTCTCCGGGGGCGTCCCCTTGTCTTTCATCTCTACGGGGGGGGGGTCCCCGTCCTCCATCCGTTTTGAGGATTCCACCGGCCTTTTATACGTCCGGAGGCATCCTTCTGTCTCATCCGTCCGAGGCTTCCTTCTGTCTTTCACCTGTCTTGGAGCTTCCTCCTATCGTTTTGCGCCCCAAATGGCTATGCGTCTGTCGGCCGTATCACCGAGTTTTAGATTGGTGTCGTATTTCTTGTGGTAATTAAGGGATTATGACACTTGAGACGGAGGCAGAAGGGGTAGTGATTTTTTTCTCCTTGAAAGTGTGCTTTTCTGTTTTCGACAAGCAAGTAATGGCCATGTTCAAACTTACAAACACTTGATGGTGTTAATCTCTGGACCACGACAGCGCGACCCCAGAGCACAACGGCACTACCCTTAAGCTCGAAGGCACGACTCCTGAGCCCAGCGGTACGACCCTTAAGTACGAACTTTGGTTGTGATGGCCTGGCCATAAGGGTCACCTCAGAGGTTAGGCCAACGTACCCAAGGATCAACCGTGCTCAGGGGTCGTCGTGCCCTAGTGCTCGTGTCGTGCCATCGTGATCATGGGTCAGACGGTCGTGTTTGCGGGTCGCGCCGTCGTTGACAAGGGGCGGAAAAAAAAATAAAACTCCAACAAAGACAAGAGCTCCGTTTAGTTGCTCGTGATATATCGGGGTATAACGCAGACATTTATGGCTTCCCAGCATCAATAAACCACTCGGAATATGTCCAAATATGTGTTTTTTCTTTATTTGTGTATTGTAGTGGTGGTGGTCGGGGGGGGGGGGTGTTGGAATAACGTGGGGTAGTGGAGGGGCGTCTGTACCATTGCTTCAGGGTGGTAAGCTGGGCGTGGTGCCACCCCCCTCACCCCTCCCCTCCACTATGGCATCAAGTTCTCTCTCGAACTCGCTTTTTGCTAATGGCAAACTTTTCTTCTTTTTTTGTCTTGTGTCTCTGAGACGAGATTAAATCTGTCGAGGCCTTTGATTCAGAGCTTGCCCTTTAGTGACTTAGGTTGGAAAATTTACACATTCCTTTATATATATATATATATATATATATATATATATATATATATATATATATATATATATATATTGTTCAAGAGTGGTAATGTGTACTCGTAAGTAAAGTGCTCTGTTTAATGGAAAACTTATGTAAGTTTCCTTTTGCTGTGGTTGACCGATGAAGACACAGTAGGTTTACAGTGATATTTTAGAAGGTGATGTTGACAGGTATAGCACCACTACTCCTTCCCCATCACTCACACTTTCCCTCTCCCCAACACCCGTCTCAATACTCATTCCCCTTCACCGTTATCTCCCAGTTTCTCCATCGCCCCATACCTCTCCCGTCCCCTCGAGAGTAAACCTCTCTAACCGAGTGTTTCTCCACAATCTCCCCGGCCAGATAGCAGACGAGGCACGGAAGATATTGGCTGATAACACCCCGTTCCTCCCAGCTGGGTTAATGGTGCGCGATGCTGTTTATTTGTGAAGTCTTTATGACGCGACGGGAGATGGCTTGTATAGGGACGAGGAAACACATTTACGGGATCTTCTTAATCTCTGTTTGGACTTTTTGACCAGCGCGTAGCGCCACACGTTACGTACCTGTTACTGTCTTGTCGTGTGACCCATTGTCCAGAGAGTCATTCAATGCTGCCCTGGGCAGAAAAATACGGAAATGTGTCGTCAGTGTACGTTGAACCGTGTGAAATATTCCTGAGTTGTTGAATTTTGGCTTTGGATGAAAATTTTGCAACTAGTATTGCTGCATTTCAGGCACCTGGCCGTATGGTGGATGGGATCCCATTCCTCTTGAGAATAACCTTTTGAAATCTGTACCTGAATCAGGTGTGGTTCAGGACAGAGATTGTTTCTCAGGGTCTGTCTAGCGAAAAGATGTCACAGCTCAAAATCAAAAACATCGGGATCTTTGTCGTACGGTCGATCTAGATGATGCTGGCTGGTCTGGCGGCCTCCCGGAATGTCCATGCTGCCAGTCGTCCGACTGAAACTGTCGTACATCTTGAGCGAATCATGGGCCCTCACGGTCACAGGCTTCGCACAGGCTTGACAAAAGAAAATAGGACTCCACTTTGTAAGAGGTGTTTGTGTGTTTGTGTAGTGAAGTGTGGTGTGTTGGCCAACTGACTGTTTCTTAACAAATGTCTTGGTGGCCGTGTGGTCTAGCGGTTGGCACCAGGGGTGGCTGGCTATGGGGCCAAGTGTTTGGCACCAGGGGTCGCCGGCTGTGGGGGACTTCCGACTACCCCTACACTGGTTGGTTAATTAAGAAACCGGACGAACTATTTGTCGTTAATTAGTCGACGACGGTGTTCGGCTGTCTGGCCTCCCCTCGGGAGAGATTTTATTTATTTTTATCTTAGTGAGGAAAACGGAAATTTTCTAATTTTGATTTTAATCAGAAAAAGGTACTCAAATTCTAAGACCGGATCGATGCTGTGTATCATATACAATCATAGATCTTTTAGAAGAAAATGTTAGTATTGGTAATTACGTTAGCCAAGATAGCCGTTTGCATATCGGTATATGTACGTTTATATCAGAGTTGAAGAATTTCCCAAAGGCAGTCATTGGTATGTATGTATGTATTAATGTTGCCATATTACAGCTACAGGTGTTACTGGACTCGGCCTGCTTGATGTTACACCGAGAGGGTAGAGTCACCTTTGGGGACGCTTTATCATCGTCACTTGAGAGGAAAGTCTCATCAGACAACTTCTCGTTTCAAAGAAGTCAAATCCTGTCCCTTCTACTGAGTGTAGCGCATCCTTGGTGCTCCAGGAGCCCCATGAAAAAGTCTTTGGGGGTAACACCAGCACTCTTTCAGAAAGTGGCCATCGGATGGTTATAAATATACAGGTACTACAGCAACATCTCTGGGCACGTCCACTTGGTTTGGTATATGACAGCCAGGAACTCTGGATGTGTTGATACTAAAGAATGAGTAATTTATTCTACTTTTTCAAAATGATTTCTCTCATTCGTCTTGGAGACTGAGGTCATGTGAACTTACAAGGTCTTCCTTACTTGCTGGTATCAGATTCAGTGGTTACATTGCCATTGTCAGCAGGAGGCATGGTCCTGGAGTGCTTCGAAGCTGGAGTCAAGGTCTGGGCTCTCGTCCACTGGGGGAAATTACTGACAGCTCTCGGCACATGTACATATTACTGTTCGTGCAGCATTTGTACGTGATTTTTCCTTTTAACTTGCATCTGTAATGAATTCGTCCCATCATCTGAAAACCAAATATTTAGGTGGAAATTTATTGCTAGAATGTTTGCTGACAATAAATTTGCGTTGACTTTGCTGTAAGGTTTAGCGGAAGTGGGTGATAATCCTCTGCCTGTGTCGTGAGCGTCTTGGGAGACAGAAGCCGACAGGTGGGCGAGGTGTGGCCCGCCTCACCTCACCATCAGCCTCAACACCGACACAAACACGACGCCCGTTGTACATATCGTCGTAATTATTTTAGGCATCTTTTGGGCCGTAATTTGAGAAGCTGTGTGAGTGGCCGGGAATGTGAGGCATTCCGCAGGACTGCCCATTGTTCTGCCGGCGGGGAGTGAGGGAGGGTGTTTGTGTGTGTGTGTGTGTGGCAAGCCCTTGTTAGGGAGGTTGTGGCTGGTCCAGTAAGGGAGGTTGGGGGTTAGATGTGGTAGAGGGATATGGCTGTCCCACATAGGGGGTGTGTGAATAGCAAGGTAGGGAGGTTGTGGCTAGCCCACGAAGGGACGGTATACTTAGCCCAGGTAAGGAGGGATGTGGTTAGCCCAGGCAGCAGGGAGGGAGGGAGGAAGCAAGAGTTATAGTCTTCGTTTCAGTTTTTTCCCATGGGTTGTTATGATGACGGAATTGGTGGTAGCGTTCCCATTGGGGCGAGTGTCTAGGGCTTCTGGTGTAGTACGCAGCCTACCAGTCAATGTTGGTTGACTCCTGTGTCGGGCACAACATAGTGTAAAGCCACGGCTGAACACCTCGCTTCTGACCCATAGAAGGACACTCGCTGATCACGAGCAAAAGGTGGGGAAATATTAACTGGTGTTAGTTTTTAAACCCAAAATTGTCTGTTTTCATAGTTCCACTGTGTAAAAACTGAGGCACATTAATCGTATACCAGGCCATTTTTACAAACACTGGCGTGTCTTTGTGTTCTTTTATTGTCACTGTAGTTCTCTCCTTGCTTGGTGTGTCGTCGGTGGTGTGTGGTGGTGAGCAATGAGCCGCTCCCCACCTTTTATTTGGCCAGTGATAATAAACAGGGATACAGGAGACCAGTCGAGGAGGAGTCACCCCAGACACCAGCCCTCCCTACCAGTCAACTGCTTTGTAAACTGACGCGTTCCAACACATGTTGTAGGGTTTGCCCTCAAGCTAAACATGTTGTTGGGGAGGAGGGAGACAGTAAGTAGGGGGAGGTGTGACGAACGGGGAGGATGACCCACTGGTTGGGTTAGGGTTGAAGGGTCGGGGGGAGGGTACCATTCAGAGAAGGGAGGAGAAATAATAGCCTGGAGGGAAGGAAGGGTTGACAGGCTGCAGGAAGTTGTTGGGGGAGGGGAGACCAGGCGATGGGGGATGGGTATTACCTTCGGAGGAGAGGCAAGAGGGGTATGCAGTATATTATCTTATAAGGAAAGACAGGGGAGGGTGCAGGGTTATCTATTGCCTCAGGCAGAAAGAAGACAACAGGAGAAATGTTTCTCTAGGAAGAAAGGTATATTTCCTGAGGTGGAAAGAAATGATAGCCAACAAAGCTGACGCCACAGTAATAAAGTTGACATCACAGAAGTAATAGCCTACCGCATTGATAATAGCTGACACCACAAGGGCCTAGTAAGGCGGTAGATGCTATATAGGCGAAGGTGAGGTTTAGATGCATGACTGAGATTTGAGTTTGATGGTGACGGTGAATTAGTGCTAGAGGCTGCTGAGGGTGTCTTGGAGAGCAGAGTTGTCGATATACTTCTTTCGAGCAGCTGCGTCCATAAGGGCTTCGTTTATAATGGTAAGGGAAAACACAAGGGACCCACCGCTGTGACCTGTGGGACGCCACAGGTGAGGGACCGGAAGGACGAGGAGAACCCTCGGAAGCGTGCAACCTGACGACGCCGACTGAGGACGTCTGCAAGACACAGGATAAGACTGCCATCTGCCCTTCGTCCATGCTATCTTTTGAAATGCTCTGTGCATGAATAGCTGGATTTAAGATTTTAAAGCTAAAAGCAAATTTTTTTTTCCACAGGTCTAAGTTCATGGCATACATGTTAATTAAGTTACGCTTGACTTGGTCAAAGGCAAACTTTATCATCATCCTAATCTTGGGCAGTAACGTCATTCTCACTGAAGTGACGCAGTTTATCCAGCAGCAGTGATCACACATCACCCGAATAGCCGTGCCATAAATATAAACACTCCCACCTTTTGCTACACCAAAACCACAAAACATTTTTCCTCTGAAGTCAAGTGTTGTGATTCCCAGTGTGCCCGTTGGAGCCCGTGACAGTGAGCCACTTGTCATCCTAACCTTCCCGCTTCAACTGTCCCCCAGCAGAACGAAAGCCGATTTATGGGGAAAATGTTGGGCTTCATTCGTCAGTGTTCACTGTTAGAGTCATCCGAGAAAAAATGCAGTGGTTTTGACACACACACACACACACACACATATATATATATATATATATATATATATAGTAGAGAAGATAAGAGAACATAGGATCAGCTCATGCTTTAAGGTCACCGTGTTAATGGTGTACGGAAACGCACCAATACAGGACGCCACAGCTAGGTCAGTCACCAAGGTAGATGGAGAAACAGGTAAGAAGATGGTGAGACAGGGAGATAGATGGGAAGGCAGGTAAATAGATTTATAGGCATGAACATCTAGCTGTTCCTGGAGAAATATACAGACGGAATGACACCAATTAGTTCAACATGGTGTGGCCGGAGTGATAAAGAAGTCCCAGCTCTCGTCTTTGAAAGTACAGCGAATAATCGTTATTATCCGGCAGGGAGATAATTTGTTATGTGTTCTTTGAAAGTACAGCGAATAATCATTATTATCCGGCAGGGAGATAATTTATGTTATGATTGCATTTATTACCATCTAGTATTGTCATAATTAGATCTACTTACAGCTCACGCGGAATGATTATTCCACTCATTAATATGTAAATTAGATATATTGAAGGCCAGAGCGTGGAAACATGGCGTGTAAGTCCCGACATACTCACCAACACACACGCCAGTGTTCGGTTCCATGAATTACTTTGAAATGTATTAAAGAACTGAATTACATTACTGGGTATGATAAGTAGACATGCAAACGAAGCTACCTACACATTTAGGGTGTATTGAATCGCGTAAAGTTTAGGAAGGCGGACAAGGGTACGTCGTCGTCTTCAGGTGAGACCCTGAACGCAGGTTACCAGGGTGCAGCTGCGTTCGATCTTGATCACCACAGGAGTGACGTAAGACAACATCTGATTCCTGCATTCGTGAATGATATGAACGTAGCTCTCCTTTCCTGGCAGTCGAGAGGAGTACCTCGAGAATAGACCGTCGACCGTCGTGAGGGATCGACGCGAACGTACCCGTTATTACGTCTCCTACTAATATCCATCAGGGACATGGGTAAAAGAATAGGTTTCTTATTTTTCAAGCGGCTATGGGGGATTACCTGGTGGATAGGTAGGTCGTTCATTTCTGAGGGATCCCTCACTATACTGGCATGAACTGCAGCGGCCATGAAGACTACGGAAGGTCATCCCAGGTAAGGACCTTCCTCCATATGGTTGTATGCCGGAGATCCCTTTAAAAAGGGAGAGTATGTCTACCAGGGACTTTCTCAGGCTGCTTAAAAATGAAGTAAATTTCAGCTAACGTTCCCAGTGGGTAGCAGGAAAAGAATGAAATATCAACAGGCTGAATTTTTTAGGCTTGTGTATTTGCATATGCTAACGACCTTATGAGATTTTTTTTGTTGAGTTCTTGGAGCTACGTTGTTGAAAAGGTGTTTTCCGGTCTTTGGGCAAAATCACAGCTACGAATTTAGTGATATTTAGCTTAAGCCGTAGTGTTGTGTGGGAAGTTGTTGCTGAGACGGCCAATGAGCGATGTAGCAGAATGTGAAGGCTTCATCTCCCTAGAGGTCGATTTCATTTTTGCCACAAGAGTAGCGAATCTATTTTGCATTGAATAACTGAATGTAGAGGCAAAGTACAGAAAACTGGGTAATATGAAAACGAGGGGATGGGTAATGGGTGTTAAATAAACAGCCTTAGTGCAAATACAAAGACTCGGAGTGGTATTGCGCTCACGAGAGGACAGCTGTAGCTCTGTCTTAACCCAGCCATTGAGCTCTATGAACGGGTCTCTTTGGAATAACATCAGAGGCAACATGTAGACTGTAGGAGACGGAACATCATTAATATTGCCGAACTGTCGCAACTCCTGCCTCCCCAACTCCCGGAACTGCTCCCTGACGGAGCACCAGATAGGCTGAGCGTAACCAACTGTTGTTGGCGGGAGATGAGTGGAGTGGTGATGGCGGGTGGATGGGAGGTGGTGGTGGAGTTGAGTGGAGGGGTCGTGTGGCTGGAGCAAACACAGCCTCGTGGGCCGAGTGGTGACCACCACCTGGGCCTCGGGGACCTACTACCACTGTCAAGCGGCTTAGCGGCAGAGCCACGGGGGCTGGGCCGGGCTTCCTCACTGACACTCATCCTCACAAGTGTTTGTTGGTCCAGCCTGTGATACCTGCTCTCGAAGCCCAGACTACCTTCTCTCAAGTGCCAGCTAACTCCCTGCCGGAGAAGGAGAGTCTGCTCACGTATCTTCCACTCTGTCTATATTTAACGTTGTACAAGTAATATAGTGTCATAACGACAGCACAGTGTTTATGCTTCCAAGGTCGAGGAATCATTTTCTGTGCCTTGATAGTAGACAGCAGGCGATTGCTGATATTGCTTCTCATCGACGACTCTTCTGAACGGTAGTGTCCATGTGGTGGGTCAGGCCTGACAGGCAGTCAGAAATGCCTTTCATAAAGTAATCAGAATCCCGAGTCACGTAGGTCTGGGTGTATCCTGGGGAGGTCTTACTCTTGAGGAGTCACATTCCCTGGATCATAACACTGATTTGTGATGATGATTTTTTTTTCTCGCTCTACTTATTGCTCTTTTTTTTTGTTTTTTTCCAAGGAAAAGAATTAATACTTTGCGAGGATGATACCTTGCTTTTTCGGCTGTTTCGAGTTCGTGAAGAAAAAGGAGAAAACGTATCTACCCAGATGTTTGGTGCAGCTGTTGGGCTTACAGATCTGCCTTTAGGGTCAGCTGAGTTGGCTACTAATGATTTCACACACACACACACACACACTCAGCCACACACACTGCTAATGACCCTGGTCCTGTCAGGCCCGTCGCCTGCTTCGCATCCCTCCTCTCTCTCTCTCTTTCTCCCTAATCACGGCCCCATTCTTCGTCCGTAGCTGATGATGAGCGTGGATTTTATTTTTTCCGCCTTATATCTAAGGTCCCGAGGGAGGGAAGAGGAAAGAGGCAGGGGAGGGAAGTCTGAGCAAGGAGGAAAGGGGAAGGGATGGCGGAAGGTGCCCTGTAATGTCGGTGTGAAGCGTTCTGTGGCTCCACGATCACCAGTCACACTTCTCGTCGTTAGATCTGACCTCACGCTCCTCCTGCACTCTCATTTCGGGAAGAGATGATCTCTAGGACCACATCTAGAGCTGCGGAGCAGTCTCTCACAAGCTACAGAGGTAGATTCGGGATGAGGAAGAAGCCTTCCACCAGACAGGCGACAGCTTTAGGTCCCGTGCGAGAGAATTCGGCGAGGTATTGATGCACGGGGAGCAGATGACCATCACGCTGAGGCAGGACGTGTGTGTGTGAGGACGGGCGGGATGAGAGCGGCGGGCTAATATGTAGCGTATGGTCCGTCTGGCCTTCTTCACGCCACACGTTCCTCTTGCCACCCATAGGCGTACCATAGACGTGGGTACGTCGTTTTGTAATGGAATTTTCAACTAGTTCTTCAGGTCGTGTTGAACATTCATGTATACAGCATTTTTCTTTTTAAACAGTTTTAGAGTCCTTTACGGTTTGATGTTAAGCTGATGGGTGACGTGGTGAGGGGGAGGTGGCTATAAGCAGGTGTAGATAAGCTGGCGGTTGGTTTGTGGGAGTAAGGGAGTGTAAGGTGAAGAGAGGCGAATGCGTGGGGAGTGACGCGGACGGGTGTGGGAGCCGCAGATGGACGCAATCATGGGGAGTGGTGGTGCACCGCCTGGCTCGGGGCCCTTCTCCTGCTCCAACGCCTCTTCTCTCATGGGCGTCTTTAATCTCAGATTTCTTTACGTTCGTATCCTCGGTGATTATGGCTGAAGGAATAAATTAAGTATACGAAAGAAGCTTCAGAATTTGGTGTTTAGGAAACGATAATCATCTTTGCTTACCCAGAGGGGGACTCCTGGAAAAGTGACCCCATAAGTCTAAACTCTGTTTTAATTTGTACATGACTTAATAGTTGCAGGTGTTGCATGGTGACATTATTGGTCGATATTTCTCAAAGTTTATCCCAAACAGTTATTGCACATTTCTTTGGTCTCCTGAGAAAGGGTAGGACAGCGCCGAGGGTGAAATACACTTCGACCCATCTTATAAAAAGCCTTCAACAGGCTTCTCGTTAGGGCCTTGTGAGCCCTCCTCTCCCCCTACGCTCTGACAATCATTAATCATTCATGTTAATGAATCGTCGTCAGGGTTTATACAACCAATTATAACTTCCATCATGGAAGCGTCAACCCCTGAGGTGTCGCTAGGCGTTCTCGAAGACGTCATATATGTTTTAAGGGAGAGGATCTTCCGATTATTATTAACTGACGTTACGGAGTTAAGATTGATTCAGATATTCCGAAAGAAGGAACAACTGTGTAAGACTTGCGATGCATTGACACGTTTGAAGTAGCTCTAAAGATTTTGTAAACATTCAGAAACGGAAGAAATTAATGATTACAAAGTTTGGAATCCTTCCATTGCTCAACCCCCTTTGATCACGACGGTGCGACCCCTGAGCACGAAAAAATACGACCTTTGAGCACAACGATGCGGCTTTTGAGCACGATGCCCTTGGGTATGACGACCTGGCCTTTGACCGTACACTTGAGGGTTAGCAACGCCTCATACTCAAGGGCCATATCGTCGTGCTCAAGGGTTGTGCCGTCGCGTTGCTGTGTTTTAAGTCTGGAAGATCCTGCGAGCAAAAGCATAGAGATGATATTTGTCTTGGCAACATTCGTTGAATTAATTAGAGTTTATGATGTTATCGTATCTATTTACACATCCCTCGCATTCACGTTGGGTAAATGTATTCAGAATATTTCACTGTGAGTTTCAGAACATATTGGAATATTCTGAACGTAGAAAAGGTCGGGCTAGAACCAATATCACTAATGTTTAATGTCCCGTAATTCAGGGAAATTGTTGGCCAGAGCTGGCATGACTAGTGTCGCGTTGTTGCATTGTGGCTGTTATATCAGCAAGGATTTAAAGTTATGTTAGAGTGTAGCGAGGCAGACGACGGGTCTGCCAGAGTTTGGTGGCGGTGGTGTGTGTGTGTGTGTGTGGAGGCGGAGGCCGTAGCCAGCCACATAGCTCTGTTGACCTTGCCGGTAGCGAGGTAGGTCAGCATCCTCTCCTGTCATTTGTCCCGTACCTCTGGACATACCGTGAGTGCTCAGGACTCTGCATTACCATTTGATGGCAACATTGAATGGATGTTTCACACCTGGAAAATAATTGTCATGCGAGTAGCACTCTACGGCTGTTATATTAACAAGGACTGTCCGAACAGTTATAGAGAGATGGGAAGTGGGGCTAGGGAGAAGAGGGGATAGGAAGGGAAATGGATTAGATAAAAAAAAGAGAAAATATAAAAGGTTAAGTACGATAAGATGACCTGAGGGTGATCAAAGCAGATAACGTTGATGATGGGAAAGACATAATATTCTTTTGTGTGGCAGGAGAGAGAGAGAGAGAGAGAGAGAGAGAGAGAGAGAGAGGCAGGAAGCAGTGCGGCTTGAGGCTCGTGGAGGGAGGTCAGACTAACATCTGTCGCGGCTGGAGGCATTACAAAAACTAAAAACATTTGCAATACCACTTCGCATCTTGCAGAGATGCCGCTAACAACCCAGACTACTCAGAATAACAAAAATTTCAGGTTTATTTTTTCTGTAGAGCAGACGCGGGAGGTGTATAACATATGCATGAATACTCTGGAAGGAAAACCTTGTCACAGACGTCTAGAGAATGGAATCACCGATGACACAACTTCAGTCTACGAAAATGTGAGCCTCTGAGACCCGGCGGTGCTGAGCTCAGCCCCAGCTAGCACTAGGAATATATCAGGATGGCCAGCCAGTAGTCACCTTCATGAGAATACATGACAGGTTCACACATTCACACAAATTATCGCTGAGTAGCCAGGCCTGACGTTTGTACACCGCACTGAACGTAAGGTTAGGATGTGTGTGTGTGTGTGTGTGTGTGTGTGTGTGTGTGGCTGTATACATTGGAGCCCTCTAATATTAATGCCACCTGGGTTAACAGTAACAGACAGATGGATATAATGAAACTCCTGGACTGTAGTATCATCCCTGCCGCACCATCACAAGTCCAGTGAATTTCTTTGATTTAATTCAGCGGAGAAACATGAGGAGAGAGATCAAAGACCCGAGCCATGTCTCCGACAGGGCCTCCGGCTGAATACAAAGTAGATTAGCGAGAGACGCTAATTTTGCTGCAGGAAATTAGGTAATTTAATCCCCGTCTTTAGCCTGGCTATGAGAAAACGGTGCGTAGAATTTGACTGAGGACCCAACTGATGTGTGAATTTGCCTTTGTAGAGGTATGAGTTATGGTATTAGTGAGACTCTTGGTGTACGATTTGAAGGTTTCTTTCGATTTCCGTAGTGTACTTTGAGTACAGATAGTGGTGTAGATAGGGTGGGAGTAGATGCAGATGCATAAGTAGATGTAAGAGGTGTGATCCGAAAGTTATAAGACTTAATAGCCTTCTCTTTAAAGAAGTGTACATACATATTTATAATCATTCCCCTTCAACTGTGATATCCCTCTGATGATCTGCAAGTTTCCCAGCGTTCCTGCGACTTTTGGAAGCAACGCTGCAATTCTGCAACTGATCGATATCCGCTTTCACATTATCATGGATGGTTGGAATGTCACCACATCTCGTACCGCTCAGATTCTTTTTGATCTTTTGAGGCGAAGTCTGGAGAATAGAGAGGGCGTGGTAAACCATGATTTTTTTTTTCCAAAACTTCTTGAAGGGAGACAGCGTTGTGTGAAGGAGCGTTGTAATGCTGCAGAAACCGTCGACCATTTTCAAAGAGCTGGAGGCGTTGTCTCCCAACCTTATCCCTTGAACCTCTTTATGAAAGACCTGGTTTATCTCCTACTTGTTCACGTCAGTACACTACCACTACAGCGCCACCTGTAATAAAAGAAAATCTTAGAATTTTTGGATCACACCTCGTAGATGTACGGGTAGAGGCGTCGGCATACGTGTATCCCCGACCATACTACTCTTGACCTTATAGTTGATAATTTTCTCTTCTGTGGACTGTTCTCCTTCTTCCCAGTGGGGAGGTTTTCGGCCGTGTCTGACGGTTGTAGCCCAGGCGAGGGTTATGCTTGTAATATACCGGGTCAGGTCACTTTGATTAGGGGTGTGGTCTGTCATAAGGTGAATGGAGAAGGGAATGGCTGAGCGACCTCCCCTGGTGAACTATTCACGGTAGGCAAAGTTACGTTGCTTTTCAAGGGTGTTGGGTAGAATATTGTTATGGACGAACTGCTAACACGTATCTTGTAATGTTCGATATCTCCAAATTAGATCATCTTTACAACTGCCAAGTCCATAATGTTTCAGGGTGTGAGAATGATTCGAAAGAGCGCTGCTTCAGATGTCACTCGACTTTTGTAAAGGTTACTGAGACAGAAAATAAAGTGTACCCGAACAGCATCTCTGTTACACAGTCAGTACAGTGTGTCGCTCCAACACGCTTTGTTGTGTTGGTGATACGTGTTGACATTTGTGTTGCTAGTGAATAAATGGTTACTTTCGACGAGCAGCGGTTGGCTGAGTGGCGGCGGCAGATGACAGACGATAAGGTCCTGTCATTGGACGGACGGCACACTTAAAGGTCGACGGGGAACTGTCTCCTCAACCTCCGTCATTCCTCTCCTCTCCTGGTGCACTCCGCGCTCCTCCCTCTGTCTTCCTCATTTAAGCCTCTCCACCACTCACATCCCCTCACCTCCCGCACCCTCATCCTCATGACCTTATCCCCATTTACCCTCCCCCGCCGTAACATTTCTAGTGACTCATAACAAAGGAAGACTAAAAAAGAAATAGATAAAAAAGAAAAGGAATTTGCTACGAGCTTGTTCGCCACTTTCCTGTTGCTTTTCGACGAGGCGTCATGAATCGAGTCCATGCCCGCCAGGCTTCATCATGATGATATTCTTATAGTCATGAGGCTTTCTTTGATCGACTTGGTCCTCAGCCTTCGGATCTGGTGTTAGAGAGGTATTCTCTAGATAACCCTGTGGCTGGCCTTGAGAACTGGTGTTTGCCAGGCTTTTCTTCAAGCCAGCCTCAGGAACTGGTATTGGTGAGGTTGTCTAAAGGTTGTGGCCAGCCTCAAGATGTTGTGTGGGTCAGGTGTTCTCTACCTTGTGGTCAGCCTTGCGAATTGGCGTAGGGCTTTGGGATCTGGTGTGGCGCCAACCTTTAGTGGAAGCCGGGGAGGTTGGGGTTGGGGGGAGAGAGAATTCCTGGTGTCAGGAGGACCTGGGGAGACGGTCATTTAAGGGTAAGTTATACTCGAGAAATTACCGCTATTTCCGAAAAAAGAGGCGAAAGCGGGAGAGGCGGTGGTGGAGTCAGTCAAGGCTAAAGCCCTAGGTTATTTTATGAGGTTGTTGGAGGGTGTCGGATGCGCACCTCACCCTCTGTAGTGAGTCTCCTCGGTCGCCCACATACGCTTGGTCTCCTCTCGCGTCTGTTGTTGGTTTTGGACAGAAGTGTTTTGGCCTCGTTAGCCCCCTTGAATACGACGGTGCGATTCCTAAGCACGACGTTACGATCCTTGAGTAGGACGGTACGAACCTTGAGCATAACAGTAGAGTCACTTAAGCATGATGATACGACCCTCGGGTATGATAGCAGCCGTTTAATATACTGTCTTCCTCTCGCTACATGTATTAGGCTCACAGTGTACAGGGTAATGTTGAGCTAGTAGTGATAAAGATAAGGTTAAGGATACAGTGTCTTAATGATTTTTACAATTGGAAACTTACGTGATTTTGGTTGTTGCAAAACATTTACAAAATAGATCCCACATAATATTATTATGGTCGAAGGGCACACCCCTATAGGAAGTGGGTGTGACTACGCCTGAGGCCCGTGTGACCTCACATCCAGTGGGGCATCTCGCCCAGTGACCTGACGTGTTTACTGGGATCACGTGACCGGAAGGGGGGGTGGGGTGACGTCTTGCTAATGACCCGTGTCTTGGGTGGGAAGGGGACATGATTCGTTGGGTTATACCCTAGAAGAAAAGTGACCTTCTGGGTCGTAGGGTCCGAGTCATTACTGGAGTGAATATCTTTTCTTTTCATTTCTTATTTTCTGCGACGGATGTTCGTAGCCAGAAGCCTTGGTGGTGATGGTAGTGTGAACGAGGAAGCGAACGGGTGTCATGTGTGTTGAGGTTCTTTCAAGAATAGCAGCCTTGCAGTGAGTTCTTCCTCTGAACATTACGCCAGTCATTTGTGGCCCTCATTTGTCTCTAGTTGTGGCACTTTCGTCTGCACAAGACGGCAGGTGCCTCATTGTTTTCTCCTCTCATGCGACACTTGTGAAGGCGATGGTGTTCCTAGTAATGAGGATCGAAAGTCGAACTGTTTTAGTTCAAGTTCTTAATGCAGCAGATGGTACCTCCCTGCTGCTGCGTACAGGCTTGCGGTCTTCTCGTGCATTGTTTTCGTTGTTTGCGTAGATTTATGTAGCTGCTAAGCGATAAAAATCTATTATATTCTTCATCATTAAGGCTGACTATGGTTGAGGACCGGTGCCCGTCAAAATATAAAAAAAGAAAAATACTTGTTTTAAATATTTTTTTAGGAATGTTAATCTCATGTTTTTTATGTTAATGTAGATACCATTGCGCGCGTACGTCTTCCTTCAGGAATTTGCCCTCATCGTCCCAGGGGTACCCAGCATAGTAAAGAGGAAGCATTTTGTGGGGTTTACTTTGTTTTAGGACACAAAGTCTTCACTGATCTCGGGTTATTGTGAGACATGACGGCCACGTGGCCACTGTACCACATGGTCTCAGCGCACCACGTGGCTTTTGCACCGTGTAGCCACAATGTGCCACATGAGGACAGTTTACGGCGTGGCCACTCTACCATGTGGGTGCCACGCGGTAGGTGTGCAGTCCATCATAACACAGCAAGCATCATACATAGAAGTTGGCTCATCCGTTCTTGAGGCGTATATGGCATAAATGGGTCTCACTTTGCGGCCTTCTCTTCCTCCTTCCAAAACCATACTGTAACATCTCTGGGATACACCAGAAGCTTTTCCCGTGTCACAGTCAACACGACCCCCTTCCCTAAATAGTGCAGCCACAGACTGGAAGTACCCCTCTGAGGAAGGCCATGTCGTTCTCTCGTCTTTCCAATTCATTCCCCTCTTGATCTTCGACAGCCAGCATTCCTCTACACTCTCTGACGGCCATCTTGTGCCTATGTCCCTCACGACATTCCTGTCAAAGAAAAGCAGTTTGAACACTCGGTTAAGTCAAACAGATTACTGGTGAGAATAAAGCTAGATTGAAAACGAATTTGTGAAGTACCGAGTTTAGAATGATCTGCCTTGCTAAGGACGAGTGCCAGCTGCTGCAGTGCTGTCGGAACTTTATTTGTTTTAGTAGGGTGGGGGATGCGGGTCGTTTCAAGTTAAAGATATGCAAATACTGGCAGCGGCACAGGTGTGTTTGGCTGGGAAGTGTGTGCTTACTTTGTTGTAGGAGCGGAGGGGGAGAGGGAGGAGGAGGAGGAGGAGGGGCAGGAGGAAGAGGAGCAGTAGGAGGGAAGATATGAGAAGGTCTGGAAACTGGAGGAGGGTAAAGGAGGAGAGGGGCGTGGTCGGAGGACTGGTCTGTCGGGGATGTCGGGCGGTTAAATGGGCGAGACACGGGATGGGTTGCTGAGTCCGTGGCTCGAGCACGAGGACGGGGAAGTGAGTGGAGAGCGAGTGCAGCTGACGCCGTTATTAAAGCAAGTGTTACAAATAGAGGCATAAAACGGGGACTCAACACACACAGATCTCTGCCAAAGAATTTATCATCACAATATTTCCCCGACATAATATAGGAGGAAGATGGGTATAGATAACGTACATGGGATCGTAAGAGAGTACAGTTATGCAGTAGATGATCAAATTAAATAGATACATAGGACCCAAACTTCCGATAAACAGGATTAACAAGCACTGGGTTGATTCACAGACCACACAAAGGCGCTCGTTAAAACGAATCCTTCATTAATTGGGTGTTTGTGTATGTAGGCCACCGTCATTCCTCCTTCCTTCCCCAGCCCCGCTCGCTAATACGAAAACGGAATTATATTTTGGATAGTTGAAAAACTTCTTGATTTTTTTTTTTTATATTACTGTTTTCATGTCAGATATATTTGTTCGCAATGATTATATTGTGGTGTCCAGCCTTGGGTATGTGTAAGAGACGTTTTCTGTTTTTTTTGTTTTTTTTCTGTGTCATTTTCAAATATTCTGAGGTTGGAAGAGAGCACATCATGGTCAGGAACTTGTGAGGTTCCCTGAGGTCAGTGAACAGTAGATTTGGATTCTCTGTAGTAAGCCATTAGCGAAAACGTGGACTGTTCACTGGAGAAATCTGAACGAGAAAAAGTTAACCCGTCCAGGAGGTGAGAATCATCCTGAACTCTCAAGAAGGTGCTGAAGAGTTTTCGATGGGTTGTTGCGACTTGACGTTGACGGCATTAACTAAAGGACCCTGGCAGTTGATTGGCCTGAAGCCGACGTTGTTAACGAACGAACCCAACCAACTGTTGACCTGCAAGATGCGCCAGACCAACCACGATGACGGTTGTTACGTACCAACAGAGGATGATGGTTGTTACGTCAGGAACGGACGTATCTCTGCGTCAGAAGGATTTAACGTTAGCAGAGGTCGGCGCTGTTGCCTTGGAGCGTGAGAAGGGCATGAGAGAGAGACGCAGGGAACAAACAGGTGTTGCAGGGGTCACACAGAAGGGTATGGTGGTCATATGTGATAATAGATTCTCTCTCTCTCTCTCTCTCTCTCTCTCTCTCTCTCTATTGCCAGACACCCGGAGAGCGTGAAATTTAATGATAACGCGTCTAAACTATCCCTTTCAGGTGTGTTTGTAGTCTTGTATATTTCCAAAAAGATAGAATGAAAAGAAAATCGCATTTTCAGCTCTGTTGTGGTGTATGTATGAAATTTTATAAAGCTTTCGGAAGGGCTCTAAGGTTCGTGGACAGAAAGGCAAACGCAAGTAAAGCTGTAAATAATATTTAAATCCGTTTGTTATAGTTATATATATATATATATATATATATATATATATATATAAAACATAGTTCAGATGAAAAACTGATGAAGTATTCGTTTTTCTTCCTGCCTCCACAGCCCTGCTATGCTGGAAGCTTGTGCAGGCCGCAGGCCCACGAAGATCAAACGGCCTGGCACACTTTGTTTGTCCAGGCCTTTGTTAGACTCCTGCACTGCGCATCCCATGCTTCTGATGGTCACAGTCACGGTGCTGAAGACTCACGGGCCTTGCATTTCTAAGGAGTTCTTTCTTGTTCCTGTAGCACCTTTCGATTTCAGAAGGGCGCGGGTTGCTTAGGGGGACGTTATTTCCCGTGCAGATTGGAGACCATGCCTTCTAGGGTTTTCCAGGTGTAGAGGATGATATATCTCTCCGTCTGCGCTCTAGGGAACACAGCCTCAGTTATTACAGCCGTTCTCGGCAGTTTAATTCCGTAACCACGTTTATAGGGCCAGTGAAATATCCCTAAAACACTCTAATTCTGCAATTTTGCCACCCAGCAGTGTTCTAGGCAAGTAGTTTAGGTACTCTTGCCCAGCAGCGCTTTAGGTATAAGGCCTTAGCTCGCTCCAGAGGCCTAGTGACTCGGGGAACCATAGCTTTAAGACACCCTTAACTTGAAAATGTGTTATCCTCATTTATCCTCTGAATTACGACGGTTAAAGCCTTTGCCCATAAGTCCTGTAGAATGCTTGTGGTTTTACCGGGAAGGTCTTTTACTTCTTATACTAATGTAGCGTCTTTGTAACTTGCCATTATACCATAAGTATCATAGATAGTAATTTTGAAAATGGAGGTATCTTAACTGGAACAATAGCAGTGCACATATGTGTATAAATTGCGTTATTAACCGAGAGAAAATATCATAAATTTGAGCTTATATA
>JAYMFT010094853.1:32500-45551 GCA_038088735.1 Panulirus argus | reverse complement strand
TATATATAAACGCGTGTAACAAGGAGGAAGTATATGAAAACTTTACTGGTTCTCGTAGGAAGGAGCGAGGTTGATGCAGGTGTTCCATACACCTGCTGAAGCTGCAACACCTGTGTATGCTGTCCTCACACCTGCCTCTCGTTCTCAGGCTCTTTTATCTCTCTCTCTCTCTCTCTCTCTCTCTCTCTCTCTCTCTCTCACATGTACATAATATATAAACACGTATACAAATACACTCGGTAAGAAATAATACCTTGCCATACTGGTTTAAGTGTGATCCAACACAATGATGAACATAAAAGTCCATAAAGCCTTTAACATAGTTCGTTTTCGATCGAGATTCACCTCTGCGACCATCCAACAGGTTCCGCCTTAGTAAATTGCTACCAGCATAAGCACAAACAACATCCAGTCAGACACTAACGTATACACCAAACACTGGTGCCTATCCAGACATACACACGGGCTTCATATGTACTATTCCCGTACATAATAAAGAATGAATAACATTGATAGTGATACAAACATAGCCATTATAAAAATAAATAGGTCTGTGCCGATCAAGCAATGTCACAATTCACAGACTTCACAAGTTACGTAAAAAGAAAAACGAGAAAACTTTTTGAAGTGAAAGTTGCCCTCCAGATTATCATCTTCAACGCCCATTTACATACATCATATTGATTCGTATAATTAAGCAACATTACCGCCGTAAAGACATCGTACCGAAATGATGGTGGGGGAACCACACTTCAGCCACCACCCCTCCCACCACCCTCCTCACCAACACTGGAGCCAGTCCTCGGTCACAGAAAGATACAACGATTACCAACAGCACCAACATGACACCCCTCCACCAATCCCCCCCCCCACCACCACCACCATTCCAACCAGGCCTCCTTCCCCCAACACTACTACCGCTATAACTATCCCTCCTCGTCACCACCACCAACACCACCAGTGTAAACCCCCCCCCCCCAACAATCACAACTATCCCTCCTCAACCAACACAACCACTACTATCATTACAGTGGAAGAAGTGGTGCTGAAGAAGGTAATTCCAGCAACCCTACCCCCCACCCATGACATCATAGTGGACCTCACGACGGAGTTTTTATGACTACAAAACGAATGAGTTCTGGTGGCATGCCGGTCAATGCTGTGTTTCGTACAGGTGGCCAGGTAATCTAAACACACACACACACACGCACGCACACACACACACACACACACACACACACACACACACACACACACATCACAGCTGTATGCTCCAAGCTTACCTCCACAGAACTCATGCTATGTGACCTTCACCCACACTCTCAAAGAAGCTCTCTGTTTATGTCTGCTTGGACATACTTGGCCTCTTGTACAGATTGGATCAATCAAAACTACATCGAGCCGTACAAAAGTTTTCTTTCTTCCCTCGAACACCGGGGGCTGCGACCTCAAACAGCCTGACTAACCAAGACGAGCAACAGAGTACCTTCGTCCCGGACCAAGCGGTGAAGGAAGACGATCCTTCAAAACCAGCATAAAGAATCGCCACTCGCCTCCAAAATCATCCTCTCTTGCCACCGTAGTCTTGTCACCTCACCTGAAACATCCCTTTTCACCACATCATATTTCTCATCGTGCCAATCAACTTTTCTCATCACCAAGAACATTTCCATAACCATACCTCGGTACAACCACAACTATTTCTCATTATTACCAATTCTTATCAAAACTCGTACCCTGCCTCACTACTATAACTATCCCTCTCCTCGCATCATAAGCTCCACCACCACCACAACCACTGGCCTCACCACTACAACCATCCTAACTCATCGCAACCCTTGGCATCCACCGGCATCGCCTCCTCCCAACTCTGGCCAACAATCTAGATGATAATTGCCCAACAATTACACAGTAGTCCCGCCCACCATAAGCTTCCCAACTTCTAATACTGAGAATCACCAAAATATTGTTCCTCGTATTTCGTGGGTTATGGCCCGTGTAAACTCCAACTAAAACAGACGCAAACTCTGCTGGATAATTCATCCAGACGCCATTCCAGCCATGTATTTAGTTTACTGTTGCTGGTGTGTGACATAAGCGTTGTTCTTCTCCACCTCCTCCTCCTCCTCTTCCTCCTACAGCTTCTGATCTCATGTCTTAGTGTTGGCTTAATACTTGCCAGGGTGTAGTGTAGCCCCAGACATGTATGGTGTAGTATGGTTCATCTACTGTCGCATGGCATCTCCTGTTGAAGATCGGCTCCCTTTAGATGTTGTCTGCCTACTCCAGAGGAGCAGGGCTAATCGAGCCACGACCCTGTGATCACACAAGCACACTTTCATAACCCTCAAGACAACCTGAGGCGTGTGTGTGTGTGTGTGTGTGTGTGTACACCAACATTGCAATTACGCCATTTATCAATCACCGGCAGAGTCGAAAAGCATCCTGTTTGGAGCAGGGCAACTTGACAAGCCTGGAGTCATTCCCCTCTGATTGGAGTATCGGGTCTACATGAGGAGAGGCAGTGGGCGTGATTGGGTGCAGAAGGGCAATAGGCGTCAGGAGGGTGAGAGGCAGTGGGTGTGTAAAAGAGGGTGGGGGGAGGGGAGGCAACATGTCTGAATAGGCGAGAAACGTTGGGTGTGAGGAGTGCCAGTATGTATGTGATGCTAGGTAATGAGCTGAGTGAAAGAGGAGGGTCGACGGTGGTCAGTGGGCCAGAAGACACAAACATCTGGTGCCGGTAAATGCGGAGGGAAGTGCCTGTGACTGCATAAGGTAGAACCATGAGCGTGAGTGAGGAGGGACGGTGGGCGTGAGTAGGTAAAGTAATGCAGTGATTACAGTGGAATGAGGAGTAAGGAGCAATACAGTGTGTGCATGTATATATTCCCTCACTCCACACATACTTGACAATGGTGTGGGACGCTCGTCTACTTCCTCACTCCAGTCTGTATTCAAGAAGCTTTGTTTTACCTCTGTTCAGGAGAGAGTTTGAGAACACGGCCCCCGTATCTTGGATGAGGTTATGTGCACCTTGCAGGAGGAATTAGTCTAACGAGTGTATTACGTTTTCGACAAAGCGGTTCATATCGTTCTTTGATACCTATAAGGCTGCGAGTTTAGTTTGGACCTCGGATGTTTACAGTGTTTTATTGCTATGTTTAAGGTAACTTTTGATTTTCGTGGTAATATATCGCATCCTTTTAAGCCAGTCATGCCCAGAATGATTTCTGAATGCAGACTGAACATGCATCCACTTCTAAGAAATTCCAGGAGTAAATCATCACACATCTCTCCCATCTGCATTCCACACGAGAATCCCTCTCAGTCCGTTTCGGTTGTTTTCATTTTTTTAAAATAACTGTAATGGCTGGGGAAGAGCTGCTCTCATTTTCTAGCTCAAAGTTCGTTCACCCAGAAGGATGGACACAACAGTATTCTAGTCTGGCAGGTGTAATTGTTTTGAAGAGCGTCATCATTGTTTTATCCATCTCGTCTTAAAAGGTTCATATATCACAGCCTACCGTCTTCTATAAGATTCGCAAATTCCTACCCATCATCTTCAGAGTGTCAACTGTTGCTCTTCTGTGCCCGATGAATGACAGGCTGACAGAAGTCTCTCTTAAATCTTTGGCATTTCTCCACTTCGACTTGTAGAGAGCACACGTCTATAAACCTCTGCAGTTCATCACTATCATCTCACAACACTAGACATGCAAGCTTAGTTAGTTCCAATACATCACAGGCGTACGGGAACATGTGCAGATGAGCACATGTGTACTATTATAAAGTTTGGGAGGACTCGAATTATATTCACTAATTCGTTCCACTCTGTATGACGCCAGTGATCATACATTGGAAATTCTCTTGAGCCACTTTTTCCATTCTGGCCTAGAGACAGTGTTCCATTTTATATATTAAAAAAAGTCAATGTACATTTGTAAATCATGAGAGAATACCACCGCCCCAAATTATCACAAGCCCTCACATCCTTTTCTATATTCTTAAGTTAATATTTTGGGCATTTCCTATCTATGTACCTTGTGAATACCTACTCAAGTCTTCTGGGGTCTTCATCCCCACAGCCCAGGCTGCTTGGATTGGGTCGTTGGTCGACCAAGCTGTTGGAAGCCGCAGCCCTCAAGCCCACATAGCCCCCAAAGCCTGGCTGGTCTGGTTCACTTTGAAAGTACTTGTCCAGTGCACTCTTCAACTTCTCTACCGTGCATCCCGCGCTTGTTTCTTATGGTGTCTGGCAAGGCGTTGAAGAGTCTTGGGCCCGGAATGTTTCAAGGTGTTCTCCTCTCTTTTTGTGTTTTTGCATCCTTTGGTTTTTGTAAGTAGTATTCTACAGTGTCTTCCATGCCTGTCGTGCCAGTATGATTTAAATGTAGCTTGGGAACCATACCTTCTATGAAACGATATTTGTAACAAAAGTTAATATTTAAATAATTTCAATTTCACATTAAATGTAAATACGCATGACAGCACAGGAACATTTTTAAAAGCGACATTAAACAAAAATAAATCGGCTTGATTTACATTCGCTCTATGAATCAATACTATGATGATGAAATACATAAATATCTAATGTGTTTTATCTGCCGGATTACAGTAAATCACAGATGATCCACGACATGACACCTATACATATAATCTACAGCCTGTAGTTACATTCCCCAGTGGGGTTGGGTTGGGAGGATGAAGGTTCTCTATTTAGCAATTTTCATAAGTCTTTTAGTTAATTTCATGACTATACAATCTTGAGTTAGGTCTGTAAACCGGGTTTCAGAAAGTGAGGTGAAACGATGGATGTAGATGAGGAGTGAGTAAGGAGGAGCAGTGGGTGTAGTGAGTGAGGGGGTGCTATGGTTATAGGAGAGGGAGAAGAGGAATTTGGTGTACGTTAGTATGGAAGAACACTTGGGGGTGTAGGTGAATGACGTCTACGTTTGAAGAGACAAAACCTATAGCACAATCTCGAGAATGAGCAGGTATTTGAGACCGAAACCCATCGACTGAAGAACGAGAAGGAAATAAAAAAAAATTATTCTTTATAATGGAGGACAACAGCAAACAAGAAAAATTCCTTTCGCATAAGTAGAGACATGTGACTATAGACACACACACACACACACAAGCACACACAACATATGTACGGAGTGAACCTATGACGGCCTATACACACAATCTCTTTGCTTTTGAAGCCGAGGACAAAAATATTAAAGTGTGGCTCGGTGGTTCGAGTGTGGCCTGGCCTGGCCCGGCTTAAAGTGCGTTCCTCAGGATGTTGAAATATTAGTGGCGCGGCCTGGAGCGTCGCTTCCAATACTGGAAAAATAACTGGTAAAGTCCAGTTCATGGCTGATGACTTCCTCCATCATGGCGGCTGTCTGGAGGCGCGCACACCTCACCTTAAATAATGATGATGAAAGGCTTCTTGAAACGTCTTTTGTTCACGCGCGAAGGAGCCATCCAGGAATCATGAGCCTGTCCATCAATATATTCGTGAATGTTAGTTGTTTTCGTGACTCGCAACTTCTGTGTCAGGGTCTGACTCTGGGCGTGGTGATGAAGCGAGAAATGTGCTCTGGCCAGTGTTGTTGAGCAGGTGAGGCCGTAACTTACATACCCAGTACTGTTTACTCCCTAGGACATGGCAACAGGGGCATGTCCAACGCACGCTGGCCTCTTAAGAGGGCAAAATGAACACACCGCGCCACTAAACAGACCTAGGCTGGAAGCTCCGGCATGGCTATTGTGTTCGAGTCCCGATGACACAAATCACTCCACAAGATGAGAGCCACGCAGTACCCCTGGCAAGCACCTGCACGTTAGATATCCACCAACAATGACACCAGTAGGCCGCCAACACTCTCATTCCTCTGACACTCTCTCTCAGTTTCAAGTGTTTGGTGTAAAATTCCTCCCTTTTATCTTATCCATTTGGATATCATGCCCAACATTCTCAGTCAGGAGCAAATTGTCTACAGTCATGAGGAACACCATGGGATGCACGGCAGAGAACTATGTGAAGGCCTTGGACAAGCATTTACAAGGTGGAACAGACCAGCAAGGCCGTGGTGGCTTCGTGGCCCCAAGGGCCGTGGTTTCCAACAGCTTGGTTGGTTGACTAATAACCCAGCTACCTGGGCCCATCCAAGGCTGTGGAACAGAAGGCCCATGAGGACTACTCAAGGTAACCATGATGAACGTAATAATCACTTCGAAGAAGTTTGGCCTAATCCATCCATATTATTATTATTATTATCATTATTATCATCATCATTACTACTACTACTACCACTACTACTACTAATTATCATTATTATTATTATTATCATTATTATTATTACTACGACTACCACCACCACAACTACTACCACTACTACTACTACTAATAATAATAATAATAATAATAATAATAATATCGCCAGAAGAAAAGAAAGGTGAACGTCATAAAACTGTCCATCACAGCCACTCCATTTCTCGACAAAACCACAACAGAAATCTCATAATTATACACATACAACTATATACACATTTCTACATAAAGCAGACTTAAATTCCCCTTCTGGACACAAAATAAGTCTGACAATCTACCATCTCTACCTGCCATCACAGCTTAACATGAGGTAGGTCCCAGCTTAAATACGATGGGGTTTATAAAAGCAGGTATACATATACCTAGAACCTCAACATAAACGTACCATAAGGATATGCCACTGGGGAAATCAAAGGCAAAACTAAACTAATTTGCTGCAGTGGGACCACAATTCCCAGATTATATCCTGTGTGCTAACTGCCCAGAGCGGAGCAGGTAACTGGATCATGAAGTCACCACCTGCACTTCGTACTGAAAAGCAGAATTAAAAAAGACGACCAGTTTACTTTAACGTACGTACCTACGTACCGGTAATGTTTCCACTTCCCAGGACAGAACGAATAAACTCTACTAACATCGCAGTCCACAAAGAACTTACAAGTTCGTAAACCACATCAAACCGGAGCCTAGGTGGGTGTCTTGAAAAGGTGTTCTTCGATTTGCACAAGTGTAGAACACGATTAAAATACACATTATTATTATAATTATCATTATTATTATTATTATTATTATAGATGAAGCAGTTTACATGCACCTGACATTTTCTACGAGCTGTTTGGTCGGTCCCCAAAAGTTCCCTTGTATCCCATAAAATATCTTCTCTCGGAGAAGAAAACTCGGGAACTAATGTTCCCACTTAAATCCTTACAGCCTTCACTGGCGCCTGTAATGGTTGTGTATTTATTAAATACACGGGAGAAAATGGTGTAGCTTCGAGCACTGGTAGAGCACTTACCTTTAAATGGTCTGGGATCTAATTGTCCGAAAAATTAGGGCAATATCACCACATCTAACATATAAATTTATGTCTATCTTGCTCTGAGAAAGCGCAAGACTGCGTACTGTGCTTTGCCTTGATATATCTTAAGAAAGAAATTAAATTACCGATTTTACCATTCGACGCTTTGTATATATATATATTTTTTTTCTAGTTCCATGACATTTATATAAATGTTTATTGAAAAATCTTAACGTCCTTTACAGTCAGTCTGAAAGTTATCATTGCTTGGATTACAGCTGTAGACTTACCTCCTCTTCACTTCTCTGCTTATCTGTTAAGGCGCAAAAGGAACAGTGGCGTCTGTCAGCCCTACCTGCAGGATACTGAATCAAGAGTGAACCAGCAATAGGCTAGGCTACAGTTTTGCAGCCCTTGCTGTACTGTACTGTACTGTATCGCTGGCCAGACACCTGACTGCAGAAGTAGTTCAACAATCTCCCTCTCCATGAACATGGACAAACTACAACATATAAGGCTTATAACACTGAGAAATATACATGTTTTATTGGGCATGCGAGTAGCCCGTGTGCCATCACGACTAGGCTTCCCTTCCGAGCGATGTCTGGAATTATTAACCTCCAGTGACGGCATTTCTCAAAATATTTCACGTTTATAACATCAATCCATCCCTGAGCTACTTTAGCAGAAATATTAATAAGCTGAAGCAGACCCGTTATAATAACTCCTCTGGTAATTTCGTCGAGAAACTTCACTTCAGCTAGTCAACTTGTTGCTCTGGGGGGAAAAAACGTGGTCACCACCCCTTTCCCACACTCAGGCCACCACTGCTCCTAGCTTCAGGTTTTTCCCACTTTGACTGGACTTTTCTGTTGCCATACTATCCTTTACACTCAAGCAGATTGTCTTTATTCGTCATTTTATTGGATTTTAAGACATTTATTTAAATCCTTTCAGGGAATAACTCGTTTTTCGAAACATCGTCTTATCTATCAATGTCTTAACTAATCCCATGTTGAAATTTCATTATTTATTTGGTTAATAAATAACTCAGTCCGCTCAGTACAAGATAATTATCACCTTAAACTCGACGGCACCACTTAGGGTACGTTGGTGTGGCCCCTGACCTGCCTGATCCTTGAGATCAGATCAATCGACTTGCCATATCAGAAACCTGAAGGACCTACGGTTTCCTTCGTAAGAGTCGTACTTTTCATTTTCGTGTCGTAGAGTGTGGCTCAAGGGGTAGTTACAGTCGTGCAAGCCCCCAGCCGTCATGTCCGAAGCAACGAAGTTGTACACCAGAATTAGTGGGAATTAACTCCTCCTCCTCCTCCTCCTTCCCCCGTCTCTCCCTCCCGGCCGGATCCCTGGCCTGCGCTTCAGCTCAGGATGTTGTGCCTCGTGTGACACGCACTTCCTGCCCAGTATCCGCTTCCTCCTAACTATACTTCCTTAAGCGTGAAGCTGAAAATTACCCCTCGGCACACCGTTAAGGGTCGCCCCTAACCTACCTCCCTCCCTCCATACCACCCTCCTCCAACTTTAGAAGGAAAGAACTTTTGGGGAGAAAAGAAAAATTTAAGGAAGAAGTAACTCGAAGCCCCATTTACATTTCTACACTATGGTCTCCAGCACCTCACAAGACAGGGACATGGGAGTATCCAAACCGGTGTTCTCTATTGCACCCAAGCTGTTACACGGCTCTGCTCGGGGAGCGTTTGTTTCTCAAGGTGGTCGTCGGTTAAAGAAAAGGTCACGTGTGTACCTTAGGTACACCTTAAGACGATTTCGGTGGTGTTTTCAGAGTGCAAATGTGAGGTTAATGAAGTACCCGGGTAATAGAGTCAGGCCTTTACTGCCTCTCATTACCTGTGTTACGGTAATGACACACACATGCGCTTAGGCTCGAACAAAGACGACACACGCACAGACAAAAACAATCCAAGAACCACAGACAGAGGTACAGTACATGGAAGAGCGGCCCACTACACAGACAGGAAAAGACTACACATGCAAGCACTCTTAGAGTCTGGAGGCTTGGGAGTTGGTGTTCCCTGTAAAATACCTTTGAATCATCATTATTGTTCTTCGCCTACATATTCCTTTTTTTCGCAACTATGCCTCCTCACTGACCATCGACGGTCCTTACATGTAAGCAAGCTGGTGAGGGACGTGTGGTGTTAGAGGCCACACACGGAGTTCGAAACCTGGATATATAGAGTTCGAACTATCCGAAGGTGTGTGCCAACATCTCATTTGAATGAAATTCTTTTCACAGACATATACAGGTTTACTAAAGCCATCATTTTATCTTTCCGAGCACAATCAAATGATCAACACAGATTCACTGCAATGCTCACAAATGCGCTCACGCTGAAATATCTGATTCACGTGATTACGAAAGTAAATAATTATGTAATCCCCGCAATCCAGTATCTCTTTATGTGCCGACCGCTCCGTTCGCTGAATATCATTAAGAGATCTTAATTACGAATCTACACAAAGGCTTTAATAGACTACAAACAAAAATTCTCAAAAAATCACAAATTCAATACGGTCCCGCCAGCGTTTCAGTTGGTTACCCTCCCACCTACGGCAGTAAAACGACGATAAAACTGGCGCACTGAATTTTCAACATTTTCCTCTCCGTTTGGAGGCGCGGGTTGGGGAGTACTGCACCCTTCGACCACCCGCTGCCCGACGGCCTCTGGATGGCTCGGCTCAGCTGTGGACCAAAATCGCCTTGAGACAGGTGTTCACTGGAGTTGATGAGAGCCAGAGAAGTGTCCAAGACTGACTCAGTCTTGCTAATTCACTCCCCCTCCCTCAGAAACACACACACACACACACCTGTTAAGTGTCACATGAGACTGTTTTTACGAGATGTTTCACCTTTTTTTCAACAAGTGTCATGTGACATCTGCTTGTGACGCATGCGCCTTGTACAGCTTGTAGAACCTAAGGAACTGCATGAAAATAAATTATTAAAGCTGTCAGACCAGGCGGTAGATGTGAAGGTAACAGAGATAACATATGTCACTAAACGTCGCGTAACATCTGTCACACTGCAGAAGACGAATCACATATCACGCGCAAATGTCACGTCAGAGGCGTCACACAGATGACAGCAAAAATAAACTGTAACAAATGTCATATAGGAAGTAATGTGTAGAAAATGTCATGCCATCTTGTCACTTGTCACCCCGCAGGCGTCACCTGAGAACCGTTTTGCTGTACATGACACCACAGCTATCACGCAGAGAGTTAAGAGGTTACCATTACGTGACAATTGTCATGTTACAGATATCCAACGATAAATGTCACTCCATGTCACGGTGTATATGTCATGTAACATTTCTGTAGTGGGAACCATACAACAGAGATTTTCACGGAGCGTTACGTGGTAACTCACACAGCAACTATCACATACGGGTGTTACTTCGCCACTATTACCGTCACTCGGTTAACGTCACACCGTTACTGTCCTACATTAGTAACGCCTGACACAGCAAATATCAGCCAGTATCCACAATGGAACGTGCCACATATCTGTGGTCATGTCACTGTCACATGTCAGATGTCATGGTACCGTTCTTTGCCTCCTGCAGCACTCGAGCGCAGGTCTTTTTAGGCTCTTGTCCCTTTAGAGCACCACTTGAGGCGCTGTCGTTACTATCATCGACGGTGGAAGGTCTTGGCACAGTATTTACCACTTCCTGTGTCTCTCTTACCTCCTCAGTGTCCGTGCTGGTTCACTATACTTAAATCACAAACACACTCAACCCTGAAGGGAGAGAGAGAGAGAGAGAGATAGCACCTCTCCGCCACCGTCGGGCGTCAAGCACCTCATCCACCGAGGTTCCATGGAGCGTACTCAAAACATGACAATCATCATCCTATGATTAATCTTGAACTCTTTGGCTACCAAGAGACCCCTGTCTCTCCTCCTTGGTCCAATCTTTTTTTTTTTCCTGAGGGATAGATAAAAAAAAATAGATGAACAGATAAACACCGTTGAAAACTAAAACACACACACACACAAACACACACACACACACACACACAGGGACACAAGCGTGGCATACGTCACAGCCCAAATATTTTGCGCGAAAAGTTCTGGTATAAAACTATTTTTCAAGCTTCAAAGCACACACTTCACACTCACTCCCACAGCAAACAAACCCACCTGTCCCCCTTTATTTTTCCTGGTGAAATAACTTTTATCATTATTTTTCCTACACTACCATACCTCCAACCTAACCTGACCTCACGTGAGCACTTCAACAGTACCTCAAGGTAAAATTAACTCTACCAACAGTACCTCAAGGTAAAATTAACTCTACCTTAGATAGAAAAAGAATCAGTTCTGAAATTACCCCCGCATCCTGGACCCAAACGTGCTAAAGATCTCTCTACACACATGCATCTTGTGTCTAGAGGGTTCTCTCTGCTCTGTACCACCTTCCACCTAGCGTAGCTCCTTGTCCGAGAGGAATTCCCTCTCCACTGGATAAGAAATATACCCCAGAATTGACTCCCGTTTTTCGTAAGCTCTCCAGACTCTTTTCACGGATACTCTTCGGCACTTCCTTAGCCGTACCAACATAACGTACACCTAAGACCTGGAGGTGGTGGCCCTTCTCCACACAGCAATGATCACCTCGTGCTGGATTCGGAGCCCTTACACCCTTGCAGCTCGGGACTGCCTCCAGAGCTACTACATATCACTGAGACACAAACAAAAGTATGGTACATGCCTCGCCATGCTGTGCTGCGAGGCCAGATCACGCCACAGGACAACACTACTTAGACATATAAGCCTCACCAATACTGTGTTGTGTTGAAGTCAGATCACACTTACAGGGAAACGCTTCATTATCAAGCCTCGCCGTGCTGTGCTGTGAGGTCATCACGTCACACCACAACTGATAATAAGGGGACACGAGATTATGCTTACCTGCGACAGGAGAAAGCTTGTCCAGCACAGCCCATCGTTGCTTCCACTGTGGAGAAGAGGAGATAACCGACATTAGCAAGATAGCAACATCCTACTGGATCACATGATGTACATGGATGACTACACTACACCTCAGGTACAGAGGCGGACAAGGAACCGAGACTAACATACTCGTAGTCATAATTCACAGTTGATGATTTCCAGTGAAAATAACTGGATCTATAAAACGATACCAAAGGCTTAATTCATCGTGTATATTCCGATTAAAAATCATGTGCAAGTGCAATCTACAGATCACGCTGTTTAAAATGCTATGAACTTTCTTAATAATACTAATAAAAAAAGGTTAAGGTTCTCAATGTTTTTACTTTATACGCAAATTATATATATATATATATATATATATATATATATATATATAAAGGCACGAGTCAAACGTGTTGCAATCATGGCTATCCTGGGTGCCTGGGTGAAAGAGAAATTGGGTAAGAATTAATCACAAATTCTGTGGTGTTTATAGACCAGACTTTTTAAAGGTAAAAGGTACAAGAAAAAGATAAAATGAAAGAATAAATGGAGATCCACAGTTTCGTTTATTAAAGGAAGGAGGAAGTATCATAACGGTCAATTCTCCTGTGGATGGTCTCTACACAGAAACTATGGGAAGCAGCAACCAGACGTGAGTCAAGTGTCTAAGCCTTTTTGGCAGGAACAAACACATCTACACAGCCCACGAGAAGTGGCC
>JAYMFT010094853.1:0-27500 GCA_038088735.1 Panulirus argus | reverse complement strand
GTGTGTGTGAAAGAGAGAGAGAGAGAGAGAGAGAGAGAGAGAGAGAGAGAGTCCGGCACAGCGTGCAGAGCAGCAGCAGTCTCCCGGAAATGGACGTATTGCCCCATAAACCTAAAGTGATGGACTTTTATTTCATGTTGGAAACAATGTACGAGATCTGATCATGGTCCAGCAATAAATCAATCACTGTATAAGTAAGTAGAGAAATAAATAATAGATACAATTACCATAATAATTCGATTCCCCCCCCCCTCCTGCCATTCCTCTGGCCCAGATGAAACGACTCGCTCGCTGGTCGCTCTCTCACCTGATCTACGTGTTCTTTTTAGAGTGTCGGTGGTGAAGCTTTTTTTTTTTTGATGAGCGAGTTGAAGAAGAATCGCTTCAAAGGCTCGACTGCTACTTTCTGCACTGGTCCAGCTCTCGTTTACGATCGCAAGTAGAGAGAGAGAGAGAGGAGAGAGAGAGAGAGAGAGGCAGGAGAGAGAGAGAGAGAGAGAGAGAGGCACGTCAAAAAGCGACAGAGGCTTCTAAACGACCCGTGTTCCCAGACCCGGCGCCCTTTGTCCACTGAGGGGGACCTGACGACTTTAACAAAAAAACAACGGTCGAGTTACAATGATAGCCACGTAGAGGGCGTTAGCTAAGGCCAGGACGCAAGGTCATACGGACAGTCTGGGTATGCATGCTCTGCCGCCACTAGGGTTGACATCCAGTTGGAATAACCAGCCATATAGATCTCACACAGTCACACACACAAACACACACACACACACACTGCCTTTGATACCGGCCAGACGGGAAGAGAGAGAGAGAGAGAGAGATCAAAGAGCAAGGCACCGGGGGATACAGCCTTCTTAATACACCCGCGGCTTGCTATATATATATGACTCAGAACAGTGAATCTCTAGGCGTGCAAGACCTCTTTTGGCGAGGAAGCATATATATATATATATATATATATATATATATATATATATGGTTTGTACACGCAGCTATGAGGGTTTCAGGTCAATTCCGTTCACTTTATACTCAGATATTTTTATTCCGCTTAATTCCTTTGCAATACTTGACATTTCTCCTAAGCTAAAGCACATTTACCTCCTACATGACCACCGAGATATCTTATCATAGTCTTGTGAAATGAATCTGTCCTCCTATCTCAATACAATGTTGCGTACCCTTATGCCGTCTTCAAACTCTGATATGATATAGTTTAGCAGAACATCGGTACCCATGATGTAAATTATAAACAATATTGGACCCAACACAGACCCCTGGGGAACGCTAGTGGTAGCTGACAATCTTGCAGATGCATTTTCAATTATTAGGACTCGTTGTTGCCTGTCCCGTAGCCAGTTTGTTAAACTATTTAAAAAGACTCGACTATTCCTAAAGGCTTTCTATTCATTGATTTACTGTGATGCACTTTATCGAAGGTCGCGTTTAAATAAAAGTGTAATATCTTTAACTGATCAATAAGAAAAACTTACATTAAAATTATAAAAGTTAGACAAGATTTATTACCCCAGAAGTGTGTCTCGGTTATCATAGTTTTCTTCGAGATATTCCCAAATCCTACCATTTATTACTAACTCCAGAAAAATGCAAACAACAATTGTCAAGCTTCTATAACTGCAATTGCCCGGATGCTTTCTCATACCACATGTGCCGGGGCATTTGAAACTGGCAGTAGCGTAATGCAGGCATCTCTGTTGTGGATGGGGGCCCTCTTTCCTCGACATCAATGAAGCTAAGACATCCTTTCAGAGCATTTTAGCAACCGTCCTCCCCTAACACAAAAAGCCTTACTCAAACTGGCATCATCAGAAAAAAGTCAGGGAAGTATACCATTTGCAAAACATCTATCACACTTATTTCTTAATTGTTTGAGTTAAGACACGATGTTTACCCAAGACCTCTCCACTACCAGCAGTCTCACTCCCCTTTCTCCCCCGAACACGTCTGTTGAGCCAACACTCATGACTGTGCATGATTTCCCAATCTTCCCTTTACCTACTTTTTTACCACTGGGATGATGCGATTGATATCATCTCCCGGGTACATCGTTAAACTCTATTATTATTTTTTCCTCGCTTGCTGCAAGAGTTCCTTCAACGCCTCTGGCTAAGCTGCCTTCCAAGTCTCCTGCTTCTTCCTCGAGATCACTTCGAATAGTTTTCCTCCGTGTTGATAAGTTGTCTTTCATCCCCAAGAGAGTGTGGCCTGTGTCTAAAAACTCTCTTCAAAGTTTCCTTCCTTCCTCTTTAACCATGGCGTAGGAATCTAGAGTCAGTCACCGTAACAGCACCTTTCCCCCCACCTGCACTCGCTCCTTTTCTCGGCTCTTCCGATTCCTCCCCTTCAGTCTACAGTGATTCAGTGCAACGTACATAAAGGGCGCTTTAAAATCTGTCGTACCAAACACCACAGCAAGAAGCACTAAGCACTGTAGGCCTTATCATACACAATGACAGAGAGAGAGAGAGGAACAAAGAAGTGCGAAAAGACAAACGGCAAGACATTAAAGCAGGAGAGAGAGAGAGAGAGAGAGAGAGAGAGAGAGAGAGAGAGAGAGAGAGAGAGAGAGAGAGAGAAGAGATTTGATTACCAAAGCGGGTTATGATAATAAACAGGATCCAGTAGACTTCAATAAACCATGAGCCAAATATGGGTACATAATACTACATCTTGGTGGATTACGCTTGCCATATCTAGTGACAAGACAAACACGGTCACTAAAACCCACACACACACACACACACACGGCCCTCCACTGTCTGCGATGAGGAGTGCCGGTCAACACGGTGGCATGGGCGAGGCAAACACCCCCTCCACCGTACTGCCGGCTAAGGTCACACCAAGGGCACACAACCCAAAAGATTTTTGCGAAAACTGTTAAGGAGCGACTGGGACGGCAAGGCCAAAGGATAGAACGACGAATGGTACCCAGAGGAACGGACAAAAAAGAGAAAGAGACGGAAAGAGACAAGGATAAAGTGTGGATGAAGAAGCCACAACGAAAGACTGTGAAGAAAAAATAAATAGGAAACTAATGTATAGGCAAACACGAAGATTAATCCGGCAGCATAACGAGGCGCCTAGCTAGATGAGAAGGTTTGTTTACTGCAGTTTGGATCAAGAAATGAGACGCATCCCGGTAATAGCTTCAGCCCGGGGAGCCCGATATACGAGCATGATGAGGAGGTAGTGTGAAAATGAATGGACTTTTTAATTAACAAATGAAAGTGTATCGTCACGCAGGATATGAGAGAGAGAGAGAAAAAAAAAGAGAGAATTTGTTAACAATATACAGGAATGAAAAAAAAATGCAAGGCGAGTGAGGTCAACAGCCAATAGAATAATAACCACACACAAATCAAAGACCCTTTTCCTTTCTGGCGACTGGAATGCATCACGAATGTTGCAAGACACTGATAAACCAAAAGCGTGGCCAACCAGGTATATGGCATTAAACACCACGTTCCCCACAGACTTTGAGGGCGGTTGAGCACAAGGGGCGTGAGTGGGAGAGACAGAGAGAGAGAACTTTTCAGTGATCGTCCTGTGGTTCCACAAAGTCGCTTTCCTTGTAAGGGTAAATTTAGGGAGATGTACAAGGCAGTAAATCTATGGCGTTCACTTCCTGGCCTGAATACCGAGAAGTCTCCTGCACTGTTTACACGGACAGTGTTTCAGGGTCCTATTGTGTTTGCAAACGTGACTTGTGTTGGCCGGCTTTTGCCAGGACCCGACTTGCACTGCCGGCCCAGGCTCGCTCAAAACAAACCCTGGCCAAGGTGATGCACACCACCACTGCTCACTTTAGTCTGTGAATCAAGGGCACGGAAGACTGTGTTTTCCGTCAGTAGCTCTCTACACATCCGGGGTCACAGAGAAGAACTATTAAGGTATATATTCGAAAATCTTTTCATTTTCTTAAATACACATACGAAACAGGTCCAAGTTATATCATGGGGGAAGGGCACATGTCTAGGGGTAAGTGGAGGCAAGCACAGAGCGTACAGTGAATGCAATACATCAACGTATCATGGTGACAGGTAGGCTCAAGTGGGCCCACCTCGATTATTCTAAGGTAAAGTTGATAAACTTAGAATCCTAAGGGCCTGTATTGAAAACTCCCAACCAATAATGGATATTGTGGGGATTCATTGTACGTAAATTCTCGTGTTTTTCATACAAAGACCTGTGACCAGCTCCCTTTAAAAAAAAGTCAGGTTTACACTTCGTTTAAAACGATTAAAACTCTCAACATTATTTTTTCCTCTCCTCTATTTCTCTTATTCTTTTTGACTTATTATTGCTTCGTTTAAGACTTGACTTTTCATTGAGGATCTTCGTTCGAGACAGGAGTCCTCAACATAGAGAACAGAAACTACTTAATTGGCACTTATTGCCCTGTGCCTTGGAAACAGTTTTTCTAGTTGTGCAGTAATTCCCTCACACTAATATCAGTAAACTTAAGTACCTGGCATGCGTTAAATCAGTATCGATTACGAACCAAAGACTCCATCAGAGTAAATCACATTAATGATGCAAAATACTTGAAAATGTTTGTCCAGTTTGTTGACGTGCGGGAAAGTTATGGCGTCCCTCAAGACGGAGGACTGACTGACGCGCGCCACAAGAAGAAACAGACACGCCTTATCAACTGCTGCAGACACACGTAATGAACTCTTGCACCCGTCCTTTTCTTTTCTTACGTTCAACAAATTGGCATAAGAAAGTTCTGTCTAAAACGAAAGGCAGACACAGCCGTGGAAAATGCATCGTCGTAGGTTCAAAATACAATGCATAGATAGTTTAAATTTCGCGTTGGTCAGCTGTAAGTATCGTCGCTGACACCAACCATTTTTAATCCAATGGTAAATATTTATTATATATCTAAGAAGCAGTGGTTACTACAGACTACGTAGACCTCTACGTGTTGTCGGGCTGATAACCAGGCAGTGGCAAATATGAATGGAATATTTACCTTAGGTTAACTAGTTATAAATATGTAGAAGTACATAGAGTTCATTTTCATATTCAAATATTACCATTTTATTCACAGACTGGTATATCCTCTCGGCTTACTCTAACCACGTAGGTCCTAAATAACCAAGTGGGTTAACCTTGGTAAAGACTGCTTCAGGTCTTGCATGGGCTTAGTCAATATTCTTTCCGTAGTAAACATGGACAACTTGAACATTAATGCGGCCAACTTTAACATATCTTAAGCGTTAGACGTCTTTATCTTTGTGGAAGGAATAACTTTTGGCAAAGGGGAGCTTTTCCTCATAAGTTGCATAAAATAAAAATACGTAAAATATGCAAATAATGAAAAGAAAGTTGTATCTATCTGATACCAACAGAAGCAAAGAATTTATTTAAATACTCCTTTGGCTCACAGGACACATCTGAACAAAAACTAACACATCTAATATTTTAAGGGTAAAAAAATAAAATAATTGCATGTAACTGGACAGACCAACCTAGACTGGAGTAACCAGTAAAAAGTTTCTCTTAACTTAAGATAAATACTGAACACACTAGGCTAATGGCCTTCCTTCCTTCCTTCCTCCTGCATCTCGGCGAACCAACTTCAGACTGCTCTGAGTTATGGATGTTTATTTCCTCGTCAGTGGCTTGCATAATTTCTTAACCTGATTTCAAGCTACACCCCCAAAACTAACTACTATCCTGTAACTTTTCTAAGCTGCATTCCGAAACTTGACTCCTCTTCCGTAACCTTACTTAAGCTACAGCCCAAAACTAACTCCTGTTCCGTAACCTTATCTACCTTCCATGGCGAAGCTAACTCCCATTCTGTATCATTTACCTGAGGAATATTCTGAAAGTAATTCCATCACAGTAATATTTCAAAAAGATGTTTCCTGGCGAGTCCGGAAGAACTAGAAGTCGGTTACTTCGCCGCTCTCTCGCATTTCCTAAGAGCATTTGTTTCATTTTCATAACCAGGTCTTTAAATTTCCACTTTATTGCCCCTGCAGTCAGTCTCCACCGCGGCTTTATCACGTCAGCCCACTCCTAACGTGGAAAGAAGATGTAAATTTCAATATCCCGTCCTCGTCTCCATTCTGCAACTTACTCGAGACTAAATCAATGAGCTAAAAATAACTGGAGCCCACGCACGCCGACACGTGCGAGCCACTGACATTCTGAATCCCATAAAGCTGGTACGATGTCAGTTCGGTTTCTGGTTGTGGAATAAACATGGGCGAATCTGACTTGTGCAACTAAGCCCTTTTGAGCACGACAGTACGGACTTTGAGCACGATAGTTTGACCCTTGAGCACGAAGGTTCGACTCTTGGGCACGACGCTTCGACCCTTGAGCAAGACGGTTCTGTCTTTGAGCATAATGGGTTGAGCCCTTAGCACGTTGGTATATGCCTTTGGCATGACCTCTGAGTATGATGGTTTGGCCTTTGTTTTGACCTGATCCACGAATACAGTTTTTCTTACTGCAACAACAGCCTTTTGTTCTATACGAGAGAGAGAGACTAACGAGTTCAGAAGCTGAATAATAATAGCTTTATACTTAGCACTAACTGAATAAAATAATAACAGGAACTTAAAGACTGAATGCTCTACTTTATATATTAAAGAAATATCATTTATGAAAAAAATATCATTTATCATTTACTGATATTTACATTTCCCGGGAGCAAGGATTGTGAAAGGCCTTCTCAGGATATTTGCACAGTTTTTTCCCCACTACTCTTTACTTTCACCGACCTGGATTTCAGCTCCGAGCACCGTTTTTGGTACAACCCAAATAAACAAACACCAAAAATTTCGTCAGTTTAAACATGGATGTCAAACATGGACGCAGCCACCAGCCCCGAGACCAGTAACCGAGGCAAATCAGGGGACGTTTGACTTCGCATGAATCGTAAAGTATGAAATTAAAGGATCGAATCGTATATATACTTCTTAAACTACTCCACCCTTCTACGTGCTTACGTTCTTAATAGTAAGTACATATTTCTTTAATCAAATCTATAGTTATCCCAACCCCTTGTCGATGAAAGAGTTAATGAATCCAGGTTATCCTAACACTGCCAGGAAAGCCTTTTTATTCCATAAATAATTTTGTACAGGGATACAGTCAAAGATGGCCCTTTTGGCGTGTGATGGTGTGGTGAAGAACTCGACAAAGTCAATGAGGACGTTAATATTTACGGTCATTCTTGGCTCGCTGAGCTTGGATACGCCTCGTCCTTTTAGTATTTCGCTGATATTCTTTTGCACAAGATTTTTCATTTCTTTTTTACAATATTTCGCCAGTCGCTCTTCCCTCATCACTCTCACAAAATTTGTCTTCAAATCTTAGGAATCTTTGAGTTCACTTGTTTCACTGCATTATGCAGTTTATTCCTGATAAAAACGCCATTAAGCACTGCTCCAGGAAGGCTATACGTACTCCGGAGGATACTCTAGTAAGTCTTCCAGCACTCATGGAGGGACTGTTCAGTGGAGGCAAGGGATACAATTCAACCTCCCTGCGAAGCCAGGAGAGAAACTCGATGTCAAGCCAAACGTGATGAGCTGACCACCAAGGGACATCGGGGAAATGCTGCTCCAAAATGGCTCTTCATATGGATCATCCTCCTGCTCTAGGGACGGCAGTGTTTCATCAAGAGTACTGCTCATATGCAACCCGCTGCTGAGGACACCGTTCCGGGATGGATTTTGACTTCCCATTACTCCATGGCTGAAGGAGGAACTGTTCCAGATCAGGCACCGTCATTTGCCGAAGACCTTGCTGTTCAAGGATAACTAGTGTGGTATAAACTCGGATTAGAGGCATCGTTCAAGGATCTCTCTAACATTGGCACTGCTTCAAACTGGCTTTTCTAAGTACGACAATCCCAACTACGGAACACACCGCCTCACGCCGGCTCTCCAGGTGTTACTAATATGCGTTAGAAGAATATAAAGCGTCACCGCCCCTGGCTACAAAAGACACTTCCTAGACGACTCCATAAAGGCATCATGCAGAAATATGGAGAACACTTTATCACGACGATTCCACACGTGCCAACATCCCACCTAGGCTGCTGGAGGCACTGTTCGCTCCAGGACGGCACCTGGCGAGCCACTACCCAGTGCTGCAAGAAATACTATTCCATGATGGTTCCTGGTGTGTGTGTGTGTGTGTGTCCCCCCCCCCCACCCATCCAGTGCTGCTGCAGGAAACGCTATTCCAGGGCAGCTCCTTGTGTGCCAACATATCAGGGCTGTACGAGACACTGTTCCAGGGCGGATTCTCATCTGCCATCCCCCAGGGCTCCCCACGAGCCAAGAGGCAACTTGGCCTAGAGCCAACCTTCCTGTATATATATATATATATTTTTCCAGGCACCCACGCCTACCCTCTCCTTCCACCACCACCAACCCAGTTGACATCCTCCTGCCCAACCGGTTCCCTATGGAAAGGTTTTCCAGATTCTCGTGTTCAAACATTTATTCGGCTAACTACTACTATCACGCACATGAGATGCGACATTACGTTTTACCTGCTCCTAACTCTAGGGCTGGATCGGAACTCCGATAAACCAATACAAACAGGTAATTCTAGCAGATACGATACTCAATAATCGGCTCTTTCCCTTACTGCCTTTGCCTCCTTGTCTTTCAAAACTATCTTTAATATACGAGTAAATGTGATTTTTACTTTTAACCAATCACGTGAGGCAGTGATCAACTCCACACGAAGCAACGACGCTCGCTCCACGAAGTAACGATGCACGCCAGACGATACAACAACACGCGCTACATGAGGCAACGACGCGCGCCCAAGGAAGCAAGAACGTGCGCCCTACGAACCAGTGTAAGCCACACGAACAAGAGAACGCACGCCAGTTGATGCAGCCGATGCACGCCTTACGGAACAACGACGACGCACGCCACACGAAGCGATAACGCGGCCACAAGCAGCAAAGGACGCGTGCCTCACGAAGCAGTGACACGTGCCACACGAAACAACGCGCGCCACATGAAGCAACGACGCACGCCACACACACAGCAATGACGTACGCCACATAAAACAATAAAACAAATATACTGTATTCCAATATCTTTTTTAACGGGATACATTCATTATATTTTCATTTATACGGACTTTTAACTGATACTTTAATACAGTAGATTATCCATTTTGGATTGTGTTTTAACCGAAGTATGTATATACATGAACCGTTATGGGAAAACGATCGTTATGTATTGTCAATAGTCCCATGAGATTTAAGTAAGCATATAAGTTTCACTATATGGTACGCTTTCACCATCAGTTTTATAACAATAGTGTTAACAGAAACTTTATCTCCTTAGGTCCTGAAACTGAATAAGATTCTTTTTTTTCAAAACGTCGGCCAATAACGATATTTTTTCATCAGTGATAATTCTCATCTTTAGTAAAGTACTTTTAATAGTATAAAAGTGGTGGATTTATTGGAATAACATGACTGGGAACGTGGTTAATGCAGAAAGCACCCACAGATTTAAGAAGTTGCATGACAATATAGAATGCTCAAGAGATGCCCCCCCCCAAACCCCACAAGTGAAAACTCCCTTCCTGTGCAGTGCAAATATCGATAATTACTTAAACAAGCACAGACGCACATGAGTACTGCAGCCATACATACAACAACACGGTACATAATCACATAGACAATTAAACACCACTAAGAACATGTCTCTTGTCAGCCAAAACAGTGACAACCATCAGCATCACCCCAACATCCAACACCACACACACCAACTGCCATCACTAAAACATACCATCAACAGTATAACACACATACAGCTACAACTGGATGATCACCCCCCCCCTCCCTCATCACCAGAACCAGCAAATACAACAACAACAACAACAACAACTATTTCTGCTGCAGTCCCAGCAACACGCCCAGGGGATTCCACAACCCCAGTCCCGGTCATCAATACAGATTTCCCGAGGCAGTTCCACCCGGTGAAAAAGCTACGTCAGGAATAACCTGCCAGTGAAGGTATACGTCTTCATCTGTGGCCAGAAGCCTCCCTTTCCACGCTTCCCTTCAGATACCAAACACATATTGATATATATGTACGTAAGGCTGTCAACTTCTATGGTTCAGTATTGAGAAGTCTGCTGTAAACTGCCTTCAGACACATCCGACATGTTTCTTCACGATTATGTGAATGCTGTGTCTTCTGTCACGCAGCCTGACTGAAGGTATGAAAAGTTTTTCATGTGAAAGTTTTCAAATTGAAAGTAAAATAAAAATAATTTTACAAAGAACTTAAATTATAATGCCAAGCTACTTCGAAGAGGAATGAATATATCCCGCCCCGTAGACTTAGCTCTCTGGCCGGGGTAATCGACTATCCCCATGCCGTCAGCTGCGTCTCCCGTGCACGTGCACCACGGACGGCGCCACCCACCCGTGCACATCCACCACGGCGCCACCCACCCGTGCAGTTGCAGCACGGTGTGAGGCGGCCTTGCAGCTCTGTGCCATCCCCAGGATCTCTGGCCCATAAACCCACACCAGGCTCTTTTTATACCCAACCCTCCCGTGTTCCCCTATACGCCTCACCAACTCTAGTCATACGCTTCCTGACTTCTCCAAACTATTCCCCTGCACCTCTCCTTACACCTAAACTCTTGACTCGACTCGACTCTGAACTTTGCCCTCTTCCATCTCCTCCTTTCTATATACCCAGGAGGGATGTCCAGCCATGACACCCTAACGGTGAAATTTCCGCTAGTAATTACATTTTCCCGAGGTACTGTGGCCCCCAACAGCACTGCTCAGCTGACTGGAATCGCTTCTTTGGTGGAGGCAAGTGTAAAAGTTCACAGAGGCTTTAGGAGAATAGGAAATGACAGGTGGGAAGAGGGTCGTGAAAGAGAGTGAGCTTGGAAAAGGAGCTTGTGTGCGGAGGTATGAAGAGAGATGGGTGAGGAACGGGATAAGGTGAGAGTAAACGGAACTAGGGGAGAGGGCAAAGAACGGAAGGCAATTGAAGAACCACTGCTTGCATATATGGGAGAGGCGCGCGCGCGCTTGCGTGTGTGTGTGTGTGTGTGTGTGTGTGTGTGTGTGTGTGGCAATGGAAAGGGAGGCACGTATGCGTTTCCAGGTGAAGACTCGTCTGAATCAAGGGTGTGTGATGTCACCGAGGCTGTTTAATCTGTATATAGATGGGGTGGTGAGGGAGGTTAATGCGAGGATATTGGGTATTGGGACTACGGTATGCTTAGGGGGTATGGGAGCCTGCAAGTTGAGTGCTGTTTCCAAACAATACGCTTCCGGTGACTGCCAAGAGAGTGAACCTGCAGAAGCTTGTGTATGAGTTTGGGAGTGTCTGTGAAAAGGGGAAGTTGAGAAGTAATGGGAATAAAAGTAAGGTTATGAGGGTTAGAGAGAAGAGATATACCGTGATGTCAGTAGGCTGAATCAAGGCATATAAGATGGTCAGTTGAAACCACGAAAAGCCTATGGGGTTTTGGCTGTGGATAGGAGGCTCCGGTTTCGATGCATTATACTTGACAGCCTGAGAGTGGATGTACGCAAGAGGCCGTTCTAATGTTCCCAGCGATAAACCGCTACGTAGGAAACTGGGAACTAGTGCAGGAAAAAATAAAGCTTCATGGCTCAGAGAACATTCGAAAACGGTCGTCTTAAAGCTAGGTAAGAAGGGACGACTCTAAGGCACGACAGTACGACCCTTAAGCACGACGGTATAACCTGACTCATCAGGGTCACAGACCAAAACAGCATACCAAAGGGTCGTACCGTGCTCCTGCGTCGTACGGTCGTGCTCATGAACTTCAGTATACGTTCACAACTTCACCATAGCCGGTCAGACTCGTGTATCACACTGAAAGAGTCAACGAAGCACTCTGCCCTTGAGAGCATTGCTATCACTTCCCCATCCATTAAGAGTTCCTACTCTACCCTCTCTTACAACGTCATAAGCTGTCCTGCTTCAACTCGTCTTTTTTCTCTCTCTCTTACCCAACCACAGCCACTGTAATTATCTGCAACATGGCATACTGCTTATGGGAACACCACCAACAACAGTCTGGTAAAACGCAGTCGCCTCTAGAGTAGAGATCGTAAACACTGGGTAATCAACATTTCTTGCACAGTTTTGTGGTATGTACTGCCTGTATGTCAGTCGCTATGAGGAGACACAGATATTAAAACTGGAAATAATCTGGAATGTGGCTAATCAAGACGAATCCAGTCATGCACAAGAGCGGCTTAATCGCATTAGCACAGGTAAAACCTGAGAGGCCCTCCTGGCCAGGGTTCCAGAGGGACTGCTGCACATCTCGGAAGACTATCTTATGACCCACTACGGCGAGTAATATGACCGGGTGGCTAACATTACCGCCTGCTGGACGAGACACGTCCGTCATCACGTCCTGGGGCTGATGAACCATCTGGAACAATATCCAGGAGCATAAACACGAAGGAAGCGCTGTATAAAGGAGAGCACGAAGACCTGCAGAATCTTATACCACACTATCGAAAGGTTCTGCTGTCCACATCCCATCACTCCTCGCTAAGCTGGTCACGACAGATGAATAAAAGAAACACTGTCGAAAACTGAACTCGATACTCCTTTATCAAGTACTGTGTACCCTTGGAGAAGGATCTTAAAACTGCATCACGTCAGGAATTGCAATGGTACAGCATGCAACACAGGCTGAGCTATGAATGTCAAGTTGTTCCTCTGGATATTACACGATCAACGTTGACTACATAGTATGTGTGTCCGTCTGTCCAGCCTCCTCTGACGTGTTGTGAGGACGTTCAGAAATCTTGTGTCCCTGTCAGCTTGACATGACAGTAACGCGACAGTATGCCAAGCACTGGCTGTGTTCATCAATACTGGAATGCAGAGAGTAAATATTCCTTTTCACTTGCAACTAAGGCGTCATTTAACAGTGACTGGGTGCTTTCAGAAGTATCTTACAAGAGTGATATCATTGAAGTACAAAATGTAATCGAATGGAGTCTGACCACACAACGATTGAAGTAGGAGAGGACAGGAGTAACATCCATTCTGGAGCAAAGATGACAGAGACGTCGCTTCATTTTACGAGTCTAGGATGCGTCGCCGTCACCCTCGAACACAATCTCGCACTATTACCAGCGTTTCACACCCACAAGCGACAACACCGTCGAAGATCAACACCAGCACAAAAAGATGTGTCAGTACAGCTCGGCCACACAGACCTGGTCTCATCAAAGCGTTCCTCCCACGAGGCAGGACGTCTTGACCAGACGAGGTCTTACACTATTTTTTACACGTGGTGACCTTAATCTGAGAGCCGAGGTGCTTAACTTCTTGTACGCCACGTATCTTGCGGTGATGACGTCTGCACTTGATACCTTACATAAGGACGTGACCTTTCCACCACGATTTTCGGGAGGGAAGACAACAGTGCATCCCAAGACGTTGTTGCGACCCTTGAGTGTGACGCTGTACAAGTCTTTGACTCGATGCTTATGGCTGGGGTTAAAATTTCACGCCATTACTCCCCAAGGGTCGCACCATAATAAGGGATGTACCGTCGTGCTCAAGGATCGTATCCTCATGCTCAAGAGCTGTACCTGCATCCTGTACGATCGTACCGTCGTGTTAGAGGGAGGCGGCGGGGGGAGGGGGGTGTCCAAGAAGCGAACCCAATGTCAACACTATAAAATAACATATCAGCAGAGACGGAGCATTTTTCACCCTCCTATTCTGGTGGACATTAATAGCCTTATATAACCTCAGCCTGGAGGAAGAACCCCTAGCAGCAGGGGGGGGGGGGCTCCTCATCCTCCTCCTCCTGACGGAGATGGACGGACGGAGGGGCGTCGTCTGGAGCTGGGGCCGCCCCGGCGCCTGAGGTTGGTACCAGATACTGGTCCTCCTGACTTGTGTTTCAAACCGGGACCCACCACCGCTTTCGACCAACCCACTTCCCTCCTCCTCCTCCTCTTCCCTGCTTGCTTGCCTGCCGTCATGCATGCATGCATGGCTACCTGTCATGCTAACTTTTGTCTTCCTACCTGTCTGCTACGTCCCAGGCCGCCTCCCTGACCTGACTACTTATTTACTTCCCCTAACTGATAGCGTACGTGTCTTGCCAATCTGCATCTTGCAACCTTTAGAGTACGACCTTTCAGCATGGCGGTGCGAGCCCTGAGCAAGACGGTACGAGCCTTTTGTACCTGCGACACGAGCCTTAAGCACGTCGGTACGTCCCCTGAACGCGATGGTACGACACTTGAACACGACAGCATAAGCCTTGTGCACGAGGTATTAACTTGAGGATGGCGTTACCAGCCTTGTGCACGGCGTTACCAGCCTTGAGCACGGCGTTACCAGCCTTGAGCACGGCGTTACCAGCCTTGAGCACGGCGTTACGAGCCTAAAGCAACAAGATTTGAGCACTTGGTCATGATGGCCTGGTTGATGAAGGGATCGGGCCAAAGATGAGCGAGTCCATCGTACTCGACCGCCGTACCGTCGTGGCCAAAGGACTTTATAACATCTGGCCTCCTTTCATCCTACCCACACGTGACTCTAAGCATTGCCAAACAACCATATTCTTACACAGAAGTTCATTCTCTTCATCGCCACGTATAATTTCCACGATATGTACATTACCATAACAACTTGGGAGAAAAAGGCCAACTTGATCCCCCGAAACGACCACTTAACCATCAACAAAAAGTCAGAATTATGTAACTCTTTCTTTTTCTTAACATGAATTAATGTAGTGGGAGAACTGTGAAGTAATAGTGGCTGGACGCTGTTACCAAGAGAGTACATATATGGCCGACGTAACCACCCATACTGAATGCCACACATGCCTTCTCTTTCTTCTGTTGGTAACATGACCTCTCGCTGTGTGTACTACTGCCGGGTCTCACACCGCCCACTCAGGGTCAAGCCGCTCCCGGCCGCGCCATCCCTTCAGGGTCACGCTTCCCCAGGGCCGCGCCGCCGCCCTAGAGGCGTGACGACCACCCGGTCTGTACTCTGAGCGACAGCGGACCAGATCCTGTGGGTGACTGACGCCACCAGATGCTGCATTGCTAATGACCCAACAGCCTTGTAGTACCCTTCTTTTTTTTTTTCTAACGTCTCGAGTAGTAACCACGCCTTAATCTCTTCAGTACTACGACTTACTCTCCCAAGTACCACGACTTGACCTCTCGAGTACGACTACTTAACTCCTTGAGTAGGACGACTTTATTAATCTCTTGCGTGCGATGGCTTTCCCCTTGAGTATGATGACTTTACTCCCTTAAGTAGGACGACTTTTCTCCCTAAAGTACGACGACTTTTCTCCCTAAAGTACGACGACTTTTCTCCCTAAAGTACGACGACTTTATCCCATAAAGACGACGACTTAAACCCCTTGAGTACGACGAAGTCAGCAGAAGTCGTCGTGCTCAAGAGATAACGTCGTCGTGTTCAATGCGATAAACCGTCGCACTTTAGGGATATCGCTGTCGTATGATTTAAGCCGTCATACCCGCAGGGTTAAGGGGAATGTGAGAGAACTACCTTCATCACCCGTCTGTGAGAATCGAGAATCCAGGTCTAGCGGCTGAAAAACTTTACACCCGCATCCCCGCTACCGTATTCCATGTCTGTCTGGGTGTATCGCAAAACACGCAAAACCTTACTGCAAACGGTCCACCCACGGGAACGTTCACCGTATTGCAAGATCATCCGGCCACGCAGTATACGCACCGTGCTGCAAATGGTGCGTCCAGATCAAAGCCTTGGGCCAAGACACACACACGTCTACATGTCTGGCGTTCTACCGTCCCTGTGGCAGGTCCAGTATCGTGGACTGACTCTGCCTGACGAGGTAAGGTAATCGTCTCCATTGTCTCCGGCACCGTAGGCCCACTAATTGGGTTCCTATGTATACACTAGTGCTCTGATATTCAGTTTTGAAGTCTTGATAATATTCACACATGTCAACGTACATATATATTCAGTTATGAAGTATTGAAAACAATCACATATAAATATCAACGTAAATACAGCATTGTTTCTGTGCCTCTTTACTATTTACATGGTACATTGAAGAAAGTATGTATGCATTACTTTTTTTGATGCATAGAATATATACATACACATCCGATGAACACGAAGGTGTTTTCTTTGGGTATGACAGACTAGACTTTGACCTGACACTCTTAAGGTCAGATCAGGTCAAGTTTAGGCTTGGGTATGAGGTAGTTAGCGGTACGATTTATGAAGTGTGCCATTACTAACGACCATCATGGCTGCAGCAAGACGCACGACCAGTGTCGTAAGCACACAAGGCAACAGGGTCGTACGTTCACGAGATTGCTGGCAGTCTTACATTACAACAGTGTTTTCCCTCTTGTATGATTTAATGGCATTAAAAATAGCATGGTCAGTGTTGTTGTCTGTAGCCGGGGTATCAGGTGTTGCGTGCTGTGTGTTTCAAGATCATATTGTTTCATACTCTTAGTGTCGCGTGTTTTAATCGCTTCATACCCAGTGTTTCATGCCTCTGGTGTTTCCAATTCGAGATCAACTCTAGCTCCACCGTACAGACATTACTGCAACTTACGACCCAACTCAGTAACTAGAGCAAAACTTGAGGTGATAGGAGTTCTACCAGCAACACATGTAGTAGCAACACTGCACGGCAAACAGTATAGCTACACTAGTGAAATACCTCCGGTACTTGATCAATAATTGGAAGAATAACATCAATACCTGAAGAAGAAAGTTAAAATAACTTAAGCTATAACCAGTGCTGGTAACACTAGGAAGTGAAAGCAACGCCAATAGTAAGACCAGCAACACCATAGCTTTATTAACTGCAACACTACGTATCACAAAGATTAAACCATAAGTAGCAACCCAGTAGCAGCAGGAACGCTAAGAGCAGCAGCAGCAGCAACAATGGTCACAAGAACAACAAACGTGGCAACAGCAACACACACAGTGTGTGCTAGACCAACCAGGATGTGTTGGATAGGTGCCCCGGCCCGCAACAGCTTGGTTGAGCTGAGGAACAAGACGGGCAACACCGTCACTAGTCACAACAACACTGACAACACCACCAGCAGAAACAACACCACCGTCATTAGTAGTAGTAACACCAACGTTAGAAGTAACACCCATTAGCGTCAATGTGACCACTAAAAATATTCAACAACAGGTGACTTATTAACAATACGAATAGAAACATAAATATCATTTAATAAAAAAATTAATACCAGTTTAAAATAGTTTTTATCTTTTTATCAAAATGACTAGTAGTCATAATGGACCCTTTTCATACTAGGTTTGAAAAGGCCAGTACTGAAATAATAGGTAAATAGGAGAGAGACGGCTCCTGAAATCCTGAAAAGACATCTCATACATACAAGCAAGCGTCATCGTACGAACAAAGGCACTAACTCCGCTGTAAACGCATATATGTAAACGTAATTTTTTTTTTTAAATTTTCAGGCGTTATGCCCGGCGCGCGCAGCAGACGACGCGTACCATACTGTCCGGATATATTGTAAAAAGAAATTTTCTCCATCACAACTGAATTTTCTCTTTATAATTGGATTATGTTTTTATTAACTAACATATCCAATATAAATTTTTGACGGGAATACGAATGCAATACAATATATAGCATTCGTAGTTGGCAATTATTTTTTAATGCTGATTTTTGTTTTGCTTAATCTAAAATATAAATGATCACATATTCAGACTTCAATAAGTAATTATGCTAAATCGGTTCATCTGTCAACGAACTCCAAAGTTTTTAAGCAAATAAAAACTCATTACTGGGTCGTTCAGTGAGAATTTTCCCTCGAGACTTGATTGGTCGATGTTAAAACTGGTGTGAATATAACCGTGCCACGACTAATTTGACTTAAAACTTAAAGGTTACGACCACTTCAGTTCTAATTGTTAAAACAGAGTGTCGTTTTACCGAAACTTTTACCTAAAACCACTGTCGTTCTGAGGAAAGAGTTTAAGACCAGCGTGACTTTTGTATGATACGAACGATAGGCACCCATTACTGGTGAAAAATATTGCTGCTATTGTGTGTGTGTGTGTGTGTGTGTGTGTGATGGGGCGTGGAAGAAACACGTTATCAGCGGGCAGGGAACAGATCCATGGCCACATTTTAAAGTCAGGAGTAGAGAAACTGGGTTGCCCGAGTACGGATGAAGCCGCCGAGCGTACCGACAGGTCAATTCTACTCCCGGGACTCTGCGTGACGGTTGCAGGCTGGGTCCAGGGCTTAGGGACTGACAAATAACCTCCGCTGGTTGAGTTATACGTCCGCAGTCCTGTCAGAGGCCTTTACGTCATCACCGGCATTGCTCTCCAGGTTCACGCAACGCTAGTGGCACCTCTCTTTGCTATATATGCTTCCTCTCAGCGGTAAACCTAACCTCACCTTACGATGGTTTCGGAGGTTTTGTATCCCCCCCACAACCCGCTCTGGGACCTTACCTTACCTTGCCTTACTTTTACGATGGTTCTGGTGGTCTTCCACGCCCTCAGCTGGGTCTGGGGACCTTACCTCTCCATACGTGTACCTTACTATGGTTTTGGGAGTTCTTCTACCACCGCAGCTGGATCTGGGACATTACCTTACCTTGAGTATCCTTTCAGTCAGGTTGTTGAAGGCCGTTGGCAGCAGCCCTTCTTATCTACCACATCCGCAGTGGTCCGGTACACTTTGTACGTATCTGTCCAGCCCTAATCACACACGTACTTTGCACAGAAACTCATGTTTGGTAAGTCCACCATTTTTTTTTTCTGAGTGGGATGTGCATAATTAATTCCCTAATTTGAATGTAATCATTTATTTATAATCATTTCAAATAAGCCACTGCCAACCATGGACATGTAATGCTCAAAAGCATTCGTTTTACATTTGTAAATTATGTCTGTGATGTCAGATTGGTACATTTCAATCTTTTACTGGTTTCTAGTCACATAAAGTCTCATGTTGGTTTCTGCTTAAATCACTTTCATTTATTTCTACCTAAAATCCTTTACTAGTTTGTCTAGAGAGATTTTCTTGTTGGTTTCTTTTGAAATAAAAAAAGAAAAAGGCGACAAGACTAACAGCATCATCAGTAAACAACAGCAGGAACAGCGTATGGTGTGGCCCTGCCCTGACCTCCCTACCTGCTGCTCGCCTATACACACCTCAGCCAAGCACGTCACGTCCACCACCACATCTATGTTTCGCTCACCAAAGAATTGTTTCCCTACGTTAAAATTCTTCGCACACGGGAGGGGCGGCGGTCGACGTACGATATCACCAGAATACAGCAGCTTCCCTCGGGACCGTCCACACAGACAGGGTGCGACATGAGGGGGCGGTGTACTGAAGACCAGCACTACATCACTTGGCGCGGGAGTCGGATGCAGGGGCTGTCTTGCCATCCCAAGCCACCAGCACATCATACGTTCCCCGTGACTGGCAACAGTGCCAGGAACACACAACCAACGGTGCCATGGAGACACAAGCAACAGTGGCAAGGAAACTGTATCAAGAGTGCCGTTGGAGACGCCAACTAGACGCAACAGGACCAGACAACCCGTCCAAGACTGTCCTGAACCGTTTCCTCACAGCTGCGTCTCGAGAGCCATCAACACAAGTTCCACAAGAGCTCTTTACAAGGCTCGCGCGCGCGCTTGGGTGTGTGTGTACTCATATATATATAAGTCACTTGGTTCGACCCCTTGAGCACGACGGTAGGATCCTTGAGCACATATGCAGACTAGGACCCTCCAGCACGACGGTTACAAAGTCTGGTCGTGATGGTTTGGACTTTTCTTCGACCTACGAGTCAGGGCAGAAATCTCGCCATCATACACACACAAGGGTCGTACCCTCACCCTCATGGTAGTACCACGTGTTCAAGGGTCGTACCGCCGTGCTGTGCTGCAGGGTCATGCCGTTGTGTTCAAAAACGTCCTACGACGGCCGTGCACCACTCGACACGGCGCTTACCGTATGTCACCGAGAGCACGAACGTCCAATAACTCACCACCATACGGGTAGTACAGACAATAGCCGACGGCCAGCCTCACGTACCTACCGCCTCCACATTACATGGTCAGCCTGGCCCTCCCTGGCCCTAACAATGGGCGACAGGCCAGAGACGCTGGTGGCCCGGGGTCCAAAGGACGTAGAATAACCACATATCTCATAACGCCGGCGGGCAGGAGGAGGGTTGTATGGGTTTCTTAAAGACTTTGTTTATCTGCTCCCATACCACAGTTCAGGGTTAGCAAACTCATTGTAATGTTTCCAGTCACCAACTGTCATAGCTGTTTTAGGCAACTGATGTAACTGATACTACACAAAAAAAACAAGAAAAAATGTATAAAAACTACTACCGGTACTGCTATTACTACTACAACTACTATTAGTATTCATATTCATTATTATTTAATCCAAAATATTAATTACGTTGAAAAAAAAAGATTATTATAAGTTTGCTAAATAAAACTCCACTACCACTGTCTCCTCTTCCTGCCACAATGAAAATCTGAAACTTATCACTTAACATATTGCACCAGCGCGCAGCTAAATTGCATTCCTACAGTCTTTGTCTGAATTTATGAATAATTACCCACATTTGCTTGGTTGCATTTCACATGTATATCATAAGTTAATAGCTTTAATTGAAAAAAAAAAAGCCATACTTGCCTCTACCGCAGCCTTCCATGGTTTAATTACCCGACCAAATGGTTGGCTAATTGGATAATAACTGGGGAGAAGGTTGCCAAGTCATGGATTAAACAGCTCGTTGATTCCTCGTGAGAAATAGGCCTTCTGGAATACCAATGCGAGAGATTTTTCACCATAATCACCAATAACTTTAGGTACAGCTTTTCTTTATGTAACAGTATTTCCTAGAGTCTCTCAAGACTTACTTTACCTAAAGCGGTGTAGGAGCCCCGCCCTCACTCGTACCATCATTATCATACACCTGGCAGCGGAGACATTTGACTCTATCTCTGGCCGAAGAACTTGATATCTGGCGTTTCCAACAAACGTCGAGTCCTTCAGTTCTTTCACTAACGGCAGTGAAATATCGAGACTATACGCAAATTACAACAATTTTCTTTTTTTTTTCTTCGTACATATTCGCCATTTCCCACGTCAGCTAGGTAGCGCCAAGAACAGAGAATTCAGCCTTGGAGAGGAAAATCCTCACTTGGCTCCATTCTTTGTTACGTCTTTTGGAAAAGTAAAAATAGGAGGGGAGGATTTCCAGCTCCCCGCTCCCTCCCATTTTAGTCGCCTTTTACGACACGCAGGGAATACGTGGGAAGTATTCTTTCTCTCCTATCCCCAGGGATTAAAAAAAGAAAATTGTGCTTATCATTATTCGGAATTTTGGGCAATTGTTACCCTATCACGCATGAGCCCTGACACTATACGTTATTTTGTATATCCATTTGTCCAACTGACGAGCTGTGTGCAGCCTAACCGAGGCAGTTCCAAGTTCAAAGCTCCCATCAACGATTGCTATCAACACATAATGCAATACTCTCGGGGAACGACATTCAGCCTGTAAGACCAGTTGTCCGTTTACGACGGCGGACAGTATGTCGCGCGGTGCGTGTGGCGTGGAAACTCTCTCTCTCTCTCTCTCTCTCTCTCTCTCTCTCTCTCTCTCTCTCTGGCATTTCTCGCCCTTGTCCTCCAGTGTTTAAGGGCGCCTGCCTCACCCCAGCCTTTTTGACAGCTCCTTTCACTACCTGACAATAAAACTTGAGTCATCCCAGCCGGTATACAAAACCATACTCTGCCTTATACGGAGTCTCTAGCCCCATCGTGTATAACCGTGATAATACAAGTCTACTTACCAAAGCCAATACCTGGACTAGGAAGGTGGTAGCAGCAGCAGTACCTACCTGACGAGGTCAGAGGTAGCTGACGTGGCCGATATGACAAGAGGTTTAGCAAGGAAGAATCCGATGAACCAAGTCAGGTTCAGCTAATGTGTATCATATAAAAAGAAAGATCTTGAGCACAGATTACTTGGGGTCGGGGCAAAAGTCATGCTACCGCACCCGAGGGTCGTAACGTTGTGGTAAACAATCGTACTCGAGGGTCGTACCATCGTGCTCAAGGGGTGACTACAGACACTACGGACGCCTAAGTGAGAGCTAAAACCACCACTCATCGCAATGTGGGATTCCACAGAAAAACTGTTAGCATAAATAAGTAACTATCTTTCGCAAGGTTGATATTTGCAGCGAATTTACAAGCTCGGTTACATGCACGACAATAATGTTTTCTACAGTATAATGAAGTACAATTAAGAGACGCTTGGTATACATGATCACAACAATAATAATAATAATAACACCCATGGCTAAAAATCGTGAAGAATTTGAACAATTATGGAATGACTGTGGGAGACATAAGCCAGACGTGGCAGTGCTCCATAATGTGTTTCGTCCAGACCCCAGAGTAAGTAGTGTGGGTATGTACCACTGTGTAAAGGTAAGGGGAAGTTAAGAGACATGGAGAAATAAGTGGAAGTAGACGGAGTGTGTGGCCGGACCTGATATGAATTATAGGGGAGGCAGATCGAGCGGTTCCTCCCCCCCTGGTAATGGACATTACACCACCTCCACCACTACCACACCAACACGAAGATTTGTAATCGTTCGGTTATGTATCTGTCTAATCATGTGACTTAAAAATACGATCGCAACGTGTCCAAATAAGATAAGCAGTGATACCGTAACTTATTAAAAAAAAAGATAAGTAGAAATATCGTAACGTGTCAAAAAAAAAGGTACAACAAAACTATCAAAAATGATATAAAGTATCTGTTACTTTGTAAGGAAAATCATCAATTCTGAATCTTTATATTCCAGAGCTTACATTTCAAGCGTCGGTTTACAACAACCCTGATAAAAAACACAAAACAGGAAACAAGCGAGAAAAATAACCATAAAATAGATACAGAAAATATAAAAATATCAGCATGATAACGTTGGACAGAAGAAGAAACAAAGAAGATCGAGTAGGTTGAACTTTAGAGGCACAGGTCCCACCAGGGGTTCAACGCGTGCCGACCATCCACGGTACATTTCCCTCTGGTTTACAGCATATGAGTGTGAATATTGATACTGCCCTCCTCTCCACTGCGTCTCCTCGACCCACCATCGTGCACATATACGGCCCAGATAGGGCTCTTCAAACCTCTGCATCTCTTGCCATAAGGTATAAACGTACTGTAGCATGATCGTATAGGGTTTCCGTAGCCTTCATGTACACTGTATAGGTTCACCCCTTGGTATATACTAGTGGTTCACTATGCCCACTGACGCTATAGGTTCACCTCTTGGTATATGCTGGTGGTTCACAGTGCCCACTGACACTATACGTTCACCTCTTGGTATATATTAGTGGTTCACAGAGCCCACTGACGCTATAGGTTCACCTCTGGTATATATATACTGGTGGCTCAGAGAACCGAGCTGTCAAGGAAGAAAACGTCCGAAACCATCGTGAGGTATACATAAGGTACGGTCCCAGACCCAGCTGTAGGGGTAGAAAACTTCCAGAATCATTGTAAGGTAACATATAGGACTTTAGCAAAGTGTATTTTGACAGGTCATGTACCCTATTTAGATCCATCCACACCCGCATGTACATATAACTATCTATATGCACCCACAACCAAAACACACGTAATTCATAAGCAACTACACACGCCCAAACATACCAACAAACCACAACTCACGTGATGTACGGTACAACTACAACACATCCACTGTACTACCCCAAGAGCACAATGACATGAACTAAAGCACGACGGTGCGACCCTTAGGTATGATGGCCATGCCTCTCACCTGACCCTTAAGTGACAGGTCAGAGGTCACAGGGGGTCAAAGAGGGCAGACTATCATACCCAGGGATTGTACCGTCGTGCTCAAGGACCCAACCGTAAGTTTTCAGTTCCCATTAGCAGTGTATTCCCGCGGTAAATGGGAATACACTGTGACACTTGCTACCCCTTCCACCATAAAGCATACAGATAACTACAACACTTCAAAGAAAATCACGCAGTCCAGCCAAAACACCCTGAATATTCTGAGGGCAAAAATGAATCGGTGCACAAGACAAAATGGTTCTAAGGCTTCTAAAAAAACAAGAACATTACTTGGCAAATCTGTCATATTCCCAAAAGCCACACCTGTGGGGTGGGGGGCACCAAGATAAAGTATATTCCTCATAAAAATTCTATGTGAGTCTGTGTGTGCGGCCACCATCGCAAAGGACCAAGGGGGGAAGTCGGTCCAAGTGAGGCCTCGAACTGTGCCTTGCGACTTAAAGCCTACCAGACCCAAGACCAGTGTGGCACTTACTTCACTCCCAACCACGCAACACTCACTTCCTCGTGTACGTACGTGTAGAAGACGAACTGTAATTGGTTTTTGTGAGTTCTTGTCCCATTCTCTTACTCCCACAATTTGTCCAACTGTCTTTCTCCTACCATTTTCTTTATTTTTACAGCTCCTCGTCCCTGTTTACTCGTAATTTACGTATATCTTACGATGGCATCGGAAGTCCTCTACACCTACACCTCGGTGTGAGACCTTACCTCGCCTTACAAATACCTTGTGATTTGGGAGATCTAACCCTACAGCTGGGTCCGGGACCTTGCCATGCCCTGATGTAATCCTTACGATGGTTTCGGAGGTCTTCTACCCCTACAGCAAGGTCTCCGACTAACCTGCCGCGCTGCTCCTTTGTTCAGTCAGACTATCAGAGGCCGCAGTCTGTAATTCATTTTCCCTCGCTCTTTCGCCGAGAGAGAGAGAGAGAGAGAGAGAGAGAGAGAGAGAGAACATATTCACCACTTGCTAAGCTCAACAGTACAATACGAGCCACCAACTTGATACAGAAGACAAGATCACGTGACAAATGTTAACACAAGGCAACACTTCCTGGTGCCATGTCTGCGATTTTCTTTTTTCGTCCAGGTTCGTCCTCTGGACGGACGAGCGTGCGTGTACATGAAAAGACGATAACATAAAGAACGTCAACTTGGTCATCCCCCGGTGGTGGCAACGATGCTCTCACTTCTCTGTAACCCGCCTCTACACCCGCGGCAACGAACGTACAGAACTGTGGACTGTCCGCGAATTCAGAATGCTTAGAACACGTCGGATCTAACGGCAGGATTAATAAGATTAGTCGCAGTCACGGGGGGTTAAAGAGTTACATACAGATCGTCTGTGGCGGAGCTAAACTGTCAAAAGCTGTCCTTTGTTCAAATGGTGAAGATCACGAACCAAGAACTTTAGTGGGAAATGCTCCAAACCATTCGTCTGAATAATTATACAAACTGTATGTCTAAGACGACCATAATAAAGGCTACCAACAAAGACAACGTACACAATATACACAGAAAACGCCTAAAACGAAGACGCGCTGAAATACACTAGAGGGTGTACTTAGAAAATCTGATGCAGTCTCCGTGACAGACGAGGAGGGTTACGACCCGGAGAGACAAGCTTAAGGCCTCGACAGACGGGCTCAGGGCCTAGACAGATAGGCTTAGTGTCTAAAGAGACAGCCTGATGGCCACACGTATCAGCAGACTTGTGGTTGGCAAGCCACTAACACCGGCTTAAGTCTAGCACACAGCCAAACGACTTCATGGCCACTGAAACAGAATTTAACATTGGTTACATGACTAAAGGTATATATATATATATATATATATATATATATATATATATATATATATATATATATATATATATATATATATATATAATGTGCGTGTGTGTGTTTGTGTGTATGTATTATAGGGAGTACAATCTCTTTAAAACTCACACTGAAGGAGTCCACATTTCCCTGCTACTGGAAGTAGTGCAGCCTTAGGCTACAGGAGCCTTTACAAAAAGGCCGTTGTAGTAACACCAGGACTCTTTCATAGAATTGGTCTTTGAGTAATTATAATAAAAAGGTATACACACACACACACACACACACACACTACGCAATCGAGAGTAAAACTCCCTCCCCCCGTATAGCATAAATAGGTCATTCGAATTAAAAAGATCATGTAACCATCCATCCCACACCCACACTGTCATGGGTTCAGGATGCCCATATCATTATATTCCATGTATTTACCTAATTAACTAAATGAAGGTCATTCATACTAATTGCCCGCTCACAGTGATGACCTACATGATTGGTAATCCCCGAGGTATCGCATCACTCGTAAATACGCCCTGACTGGCTGGGCCAAGTTACGACTGTTCGGAGGCCATGTGGAGGACTACGCGTCGCCCAGACTGACTCCTTTGTAATTTCCTGTCTAGCCACGAGAGGGCGGGCCCGTCGCTGGAAAATTCTATTCACTTTTCCCTCATTATTGACTCTCTCTATATATTTCATGATTTGCATTATAAACTAAAGCCATTGCCATATACTCACCTCCTGTCTGTTATGTTTTTAGGAAGAGAATTATGGACCTCCGATGTGGAACGGTAAGCGTTCCTGACCGTGATGCATTCACGGGCCGCCCAGGGTCGAGCGCCTAGGTTCGAATCCTGGTTGTGGCTGTCGGTCCGCAGTCAACCCAGCTGTTCATCCACCCTTAGATGATGGTCCATAAAATGGTCCATAGGCTTATATATATATATATATATATATAGCGTTACTGAAATGGCTTCAGTTGCTCGTAAGGTCTCAACCAACATAAAAAAAAAAGTTAAGCTAGTTTAGCGTTCACTGCCTAAGTGTCAAGTTTGTAAAGGTTAACTGGCAACCCCGCTTGACCTGGAGTCGGCCTTTGTAAACAATGTTGGGTCTCTTTTGTTCCAGCGCTGGCGTGTAATGCTGACTCCACATTCTCTCGTCACTTGCTTGGTGGTTCGTTCGGTTGACCTCATGTAGGAGCCGGAGAGGTTAGTGCTTTGCTGTCCTAGTGTTGATAGAAGGAAGTATCCCATGCTTTACTGATAATACTTCCCACTACGAAGGAGTGATATTATTATTATTATTATTATTATTATTATTATTATCATTATTATTATTATTATTATTATTATTATCATCATTTATCAATACTATTATTATTATTATCAATATTTTATAATTATCATTATGATTATATTATTATTATTAGTAGTAGTAGTATTATTATCATGTAATTTATAAATATATTTGTTAAAATATGCTCTATTGTACATATTGTTCACAATTTATTTATTTCCACTCCACTGAATGATGAGTAAATAGAAGGGACATCATGACGACCTATCCGCTGGGCTGGTAAGCAATTTATCCATCCTTTAAATCTTTCCACTTGGAATCCACTGAATTCTAGCAGAGGAGTTTTAAGCCTAGTTTTATTTTCTACCTGGGATCAGACCCAGGCATTCGAAGGAAAGTTTATTGTTTATTCT
>JAYMFT010094842.1:0-13921 GCA_038088735.1 Panulirus argus | reverse complement strand
ACTTCTAAAACCACACTGCACCTCCCCAATCTGATGTTCTGTACATGCCTTCACTCTCTCAATCAATACCCTCCCATGTAATTTTCCATGAATACTCAACAAACTTATATCTCTATAGTTAGAACAATCACCTTTATCCCCTTTGCCTTTGTACAATGGCACTATAAATGCATTTCGCCAATCTCTACTCCATTGTAAATCTCAAAAAAACTCTAACCTTAAAGCCCTGGTTCCTAGCTAATGAACTTCATTTCTCAATCTATGATACAAAAGAAATTAATGAGATTTATGAAGTTTCCATCATCATATCTCCTCTTTTTGTCCTGTCTCACCTCTGTGCTTTTAATGTCCTCATTTAGCACACTTCAAACTTGAGCATTACATGATCCATTCTTCCAACTGGTGTATCATAAATGATATTCTCAATATCCATGCTTGTAAGTGTGAAGATAAGATTTAGCAATGATGGTGTATATCAGTCCCTCTCATCCTAATGTGCTCCCCAACTTGTTGGTATAAGATATTTTTCAGTACACACACTAAAAACTTGTGTCTCCATGACTCCCTATCACCATGAGAATCCAGATTTCCCCAATTTCTCTTTATAACTGAAATCCCTCACTATCAATTCTTTACCACCTCTAAAAAGTGAATGTTTCGCTGCTTCATGTGCCATCTTGATTGCTCTTCATTGTTAACACTGCATATTTGTCGTTGATCAATGCAATTCTTTGGAGGATTGCACAATATCAATATCATTATGCACTTCCTCCTTACAGTTACTCTTTCCATTATGCAGTGTCTGAACGGGCTATCTTCCCATATTTCTTGAAAATTTATGGCAGTCTTATTAAAAGGGCCAATACTCCCCATCATTTACTTTCTCTTTCCTTTCTTGTTATCATGAACCCCTCTGGGTAGAACAGGTGAGAACCTCTCCCCCTAAAAAGTTTAGTTTCCATGAATCTAACAATTTCAGGTGCACTTCCTAAACAATCCCTGAATTCCAGCCCTTCAACACTACCAATTAATCCATCAACATTTGAATGTAATATTTTCAATCGAACATTAACATTTCTTAACACTCCTACCCTCTCTGCCTGTGGGGCTGCTGCATCCTCTTGCCACGTGTGGCATCTCCAGTACTTTGTCTTCATACTCAACTCTGCTTTTCTTCATCTCCATCTTTGGTGCATCAAATCTGATAAATTTTGTTTTATCACATCCCACTTAGCTTTCCTAAGTATTTCTTAGGTTGATGACTCCAAGTTAAATGTAGCCTTCCTTACATCTTGGTTATAACCACCAATTCCTCTCCTTTCCTTTCTCACAGAAATTGCATCTAGCAATCCCAAAGCCTCCAGTAATCTTTAATATGCATGTTCTCCTCCTTTCGCCTTTCTTCCTTATCTAATGTATGATCTTCAAAGTGATTTATGTCCAGCAAACTCCTGCTTTACTAATCTTTCTAATTCTGGTGCCATCCACTTTTCAGCTAAATCCCTCAGTATAGAAGCGTCATCTTCTGTATCTCTAATTTTCAGTATAATCCTTCCTTTAGCTTGCAAGTACTGATCCTGTATAGTCTGTACTTTTCTAAATCTTCCATCAACTACCCCCATAAACTTCCATGATTGCCACATCTTTAACAGTGTTTATTGGTCTTTTAACTGCTTCACTTAATTTCCCGTAGACCTCTGTTTGTGCAACCCCTAGTCTATGTTCCTCTCCATCAATCTTTATGCTCTACATCTGTTGATCTCCTGCCAAAATTACTCCTTCTAAACTTCCATGCCCTCTACAATCATCAGTCTCATCAGTCTCTCTGTGTGTTTTGTTCTTTTTCTCTAATTGAACAAATGTTAGTATTGATCCTTCTGCACCTCTGTGCCCTCTATATTCAACAGATTCTTTATGTGCTTTGGTCCTTTGTTCTATCGGAACAGCTGCTGATACCACTTCTACAATTCAATGCAGTGTTATCAACAGATTATATAAGAGTTCTAATCCTTTCCTCTGCCTGAGCAGCCTCTAGTACATCCAGAAAAGACCTCTCTGACTTGCCATTGGTTCTGTTTTTCCAAATATTCTCAGGTGTTGAATATTTTGTTTTAAATTTATCATATCTCTCTCACTTCTGCATAAATATTTGTGAATGATTCTCCAAAGCATTTATTTGATCTTTAGGCAGTCATTAATCTTATTTCCCTGCGTACTGCTTAATTAATACCTATGCTTGTGTTCACAATACTTTCTCAAGGAACATAAATTTAATATTTAGATTAAGATGTTTCCATTCTTATAGCACTCTCTGGTAGTATGGTAGGCAGAACTAACTTTCTGCTAGTAAGGAAGGTGGAAGTGACTCTCTGGTAGTAAGGTTGGTGGAAATGACTCTCTGATAGTAAGGCAACAGAACTGACTCCCTGGTAGTAAGGCAGGTGGAACTAATTCTGGTAGTAAGGTAAGCAGATCTGACTCCCTGGTAGTAAGGTAGGTGGAAATGATTCTCTGGTAGTAAGGTACGTGGAATAGACTCTCTGATAGTAAAGCAGGCAGAAATGACTCTCTGGTAGTAAGGTAGGTGGAACTGAATCTTTGGCAGCAAGGCAAGTGGAACTGACTCTCTAATAGTAAGGTAGGTGGTACTGACTCTCTGGTAGTAAGGTGGATGGAATTGACTCCCTAGCAGTAAGGTAGGTGAAACCAACTCTCTGGTAGTAAGGTTGGTGGAACCGACTCTCTGGCAGTAAGACAGGAGGAACTGACCCTCTGGTAGTAAGTTGGGTAGAACTCTCTCTATATCTCTCGTAGTAAGGTAGGTGGAACTGATGAAAAGCCTGTGACACATTTTGCTGTTTCTTCTGGCTGTGGCTCCAAGGATTCTTCTCAGATATCCATGTATAGTAAAATTATATCAAAGAGTTTTGTTATTAGCTTAGTAACCTGTGGACAAGCATAAAACACAAGAGGTTTAGGGCCCCAAGCTCTGTACTATTCAAAACTCTCAAATTCTAAGGACCATCATCCCTGAATGCAGTCATGGGTGAAGCACCTATCCTAACCATCAATTACCACCATAAGGACTGTCACCATATCCAGCTCCTTACAATGCCAGGAGCCCTCACAGTCATCATCACTATACCTACTCCCTTTCTCACCACACACTGTATACTCGAGATACAGCTACAATATCTTGAAATTCTTGTGACATGACAACATCTTCCTTTTAGATGATTCTTTCCCAAAGCAGAGTCCTTCATTGACTCAAATTAATTCATATGTCCCAGAGATGAGTTTCATTATGAACTTATTCCTGAATCCCATAATAACCAAGACATCCACTTAAGCATTGTAGACAGGATGATAAAGTTTTGAAAGTTTCTCAAAATTTTCCTGACTAGTACACTAGCAATCAACTTCCACATCAGATCTACTTGCAGATGGATTGTAGTAACGTCTTCCCATTACTTCACACAGTGGCTTCAACTATAAAAAAAACAACTGAAACTGACAGAACCTTTCTGCAACAGTTGGATGAATGCAGGAAAGTACTTAAAAATATTAGCCACTGTGAGGCTAATGTTTTCAATGCAGTGTCAGCATAACTGCCAAGATATGTGGGAGACTGTATAAAAAAAAAAAAAAAAAGAAAGAAAGTGAGGGGCTTGCTGCACAAACTAGACACTTTAGACATCTTGGCATTGATGAAGACAGCCAATAAGGAGGGTACTGAATCACACTACTATGACTACTTCCTGTCAATGTAGCTAGTCTGCTTGTCTGCAAAAATGCCTAGCTGATACCTTATGCTTCATCCACGCTAATTCTATCCCCATCTGGTGCAAGAACAAAAGGCCCCTTCTGGCCATTCACTGATTCAGCCTACTATTTCTAGATTTTAAAAAAATCTATCAGCCTTGGAGTCAAAGCCAAGTGATGTACTGGGGCAGTAAATGTTTTCAAAACCATTTTGCAGAGTCTTGCAAATACCCTACTTACTACCTTATTCATGAAATGGAAAGACACATCCAAGCTGACTGCAGATTATACAAGGCTGTTGTAGCACTGGACCAGATAAATAGCCAGATTCAGTACCAAAAGTCGTGGGAAAGGGGATGCCATGCCGATAACTGATTAAAGTACAGTCAGCAGATAAAATGAAACTGCCATACTTAGAAGCTATGCTTTGTTGTATCCGTCAAAGAGTCAAGGCCGGGCATTCTACAGCTCAAGTCCCCTACTGCCAAGCCTCTGTGCATTCCTACACAAGATATTCTATTTGGCTAGGAAAAGTGGAAATTTCATATATAATAATTCATCTGGTACAGCTAGGTGTTCATAATCCACTTACATTCATTATTCACATCCTGTGGTCCTATTTGCTTCCCTAACCATTCCATTATACTTGTTTTTAAAGTAACCAACGTGGCACAGGAAAATAACACACCCCATTGAAGCCATCATGGGTGAAAGAAATTAATCAAGGGTAAGCAAGTGTTTGAAGACCTGACTCTTAAATGAAGAAAGGTTATATGAAGAGGGAAAGACAAAATATGAGAGGATGCCAAGCTTAGATGTTCAAGGGAAGAGGGGACCATAATACCCAATCCTCAAGGAGCTGATCTCCAGACACAAGCTGTAGGATGCAGCAGGTAAACACTTATCATGGGTCCAAACCTTGGAGGTGGGGACACATGCAGACAGTTTACAAGAACACTAGCCAAAATAATTAGATGTATGAATTGCATACTGTAGTCTTACTTGCTCTGCCAGCCATTCCCTCAACTTCTAGGACCCATGTGATTCAAGTTGCTTCTCATATCATTCCCACAATTTCTGAGGCATGATTCGTATCCTGTGGTCCTGGTTGCTTTGCTAACTATTCCCAAAGTTTCCATACCCCTGATTCACATCCTGTGGTCTCAGTTACTTCACCAACCACTTCCACACTTTCTGAGAGATGTGCTCTACATCACATGTTCTCTGCTGATTTATGTACAGGTCTCCTACAGTCCAGTGATGTCTGCCAGGCAGATACATCTCATCTCTCTGGCAGTGTTGACGATAAACAATTATCTCCTTTCATCGCCACTGGCTGCCCAGACAATATTACTGAGGAAAATAAATACCATGAGCTGGAACTAACATCTGACATGTATGGCGGCAATTCCAATGACACTTCTTTCAAGAATGTTGGTGGCACACCCTTGGCATCACCATATCCAGTGACCTGTATGTACTCATAGTGACTACTAGATTCTTGGTTATACCTGATCTCTTCCTCAGTTTTCAATTCAAGAGAGTACATTCCTTATACATCCAGCCTAAATGGTGTTGTGTACTGTTCCATGGTGCATGCTTTTAACCTCTGGTAAAAACTATTTGCAGTAACATTAATTGTCAGAGGCTCCTGGTGACAGCCTGATGTCTTTTTGCTTGATATCAACTCCTCACCCACCTACATTTTCTCTAACTTTTCTTCTGGCAGTGTGCCCGAGCAGCCTCTAAGTGGCTGACTCAGGCATCAGACATATAATACTTATCCTTAAGAACAAACTGGTCACTGGAAGGGTCCATTTATCTGGAAACCTCTGGACTTTTGACTATTCAATGAAACTTATCACAATCACATGGGCAAGCAAAATCTGATGTTTAACGGTAGTCTACATCCCTAGTTCATGTATAGTATGGGGAATTCTCACTGATTCAGGGGTGCTTAATGGTTAGACTAATACTGCAGTCATCTTTGCAGTCATCTGCCTGATCAACATAGGCCATGGTGACATTACTCTTTAAAGGAAAACATACACAGCAAATTTTCAAACAAGTAGAAAGAGATTCAGCACCATGAATTATGTTGAACTAAACAAGAATACCACAGAGTGTTCTGTTCAAGCTCATCCTCATGACACCCATGACCATTCTCTTCAGCTCAAGCTCATGCTCATGACACCCATGACCTTCCTGAAATTAAAAAGCAACTAAACCCCATACAGTATCCTAACACTGAAGATACCCCACCTGACTTGTTACAGACATATCACAATACTGTTCAGTACCCAATGAAAGTCTAAGGAATGAGGGGCTTTTGTTGTGTAGATGGGCGTCCTAAGAATTTCCATGTCTATCAGCCCACCAAGTGCTCAGATCTCACTTAATTAGTACTGAGCAACTCTCCCTGGTGATCCTATCACCACAGACTGAGGAGCACATCAGTGCCTCATGGGACAAGCAATAGAGAGGGGACTTATGCTATGAGCTGCTGGATTAACAAAGACCCTTTTTTTGTTTCATTCACTTTTCGTCCCATGTCTGCCCACCATCACCTTAGAATGGTGCACAAGAACCTCATACAGCAAAAAAAGGCTCAGATTCTTGCCCCGGGGGAGGCAAAAATGTTGGTGAGGGAGATGTGTCAGCGTACGGAGGTGCGCAAGTCAGCCATATACAGCATCATTGCAAAGGCCAAGAACATCCCACAAGGTGAAGTTCCACATCGTAAATCTGTACCAAGGCGTCCCAGAAAGACTTCAGCAGTTACTGACAAGCTTATCAAGAGGAAAGTATTGATAAATCTATGCATCACAGCAAAACAATTGAAGCAAGCCTATCCCACCCTCCTTAGAAGTGTTGCAGAATGCATCATTCAAGAGTGCTTTCAGAAACATGTGAACCTGCCTTTTCATTCCCTGACCAGAAAACCCAAACCGATTTGCATGATGCTCATCTCAGTTTTGCAAGGAATTACAAGCATTTCACAACTGAGGACTGGAGAAGGGTGTTATGGAGCAATGAGTCAACTTTCCAGCGTGATGCAGTGAGGCGTGGGAAGTTGAGACATCCCTCACACATGAACTCCCTTGACCCCCATTATGTGCAAATGACTGTCAAACACCCAGACTCAGTCATGATGTGGGGCTGCTTCAGTGGAGAGTTAGGGCATGGAGGATTTCATGTGCTTCCAAAGAAATCACAATGAATGGAGAGCTCTACATTAAAGTTCTTCATGACCATATGATGAATTTTTATGAGATCCACAGCTGCAACTTCATGCAAGACAGTGCACCATGTCACAAGGTAAAGAAGGTCATAAAATGGTTGTCAGACAAGCAGGTGAACATTCTTCAATGGCCCAGGAATTCTCCAGACCTGAATCACATCAAGGAGCTGTGGTATCACATGAAGCTTAAAGTTCAAGAAAGGAACACCTCCTCAATTTCATGCCTTCTTAAAGCCATCAGACACATCTGGCTGAAGGGAATTGACCTTGATTACTGCAGAAATCTTACTGACTACATGCCGTGATGCATACAAGCTGTTTTGAAGGCATATGGTGGCCACACTAAGTACTAAAATAGAGAAAATTAAAGCTTTTCTTTCTCTGTATACCCATTCCTCAAACTTTCTGCGAGTACTGTAGCTTTCCTGCAGAAAAAATCGATCACACTTGCTTGTTTAATATGATAAAATGATAAAAGAATAAAAACTTCTGTAACAAACTGACATAAAAGCTGAAAACATACTATCAGGGGTAAATGGAATGAAAGTAAGAAAACAGAAGGCCCTGACCAGCAGTAAATGGAAGGGAGGTAAATAAAAGGGCAGGCCATGATAAGTTTTACACAAAGGCAATGAAAAAGGAAAAAATGAGATACCTACACCCTTGGCTGCTCTTTTCAGTACATCACTTGCTACAGGAAAAGTTCCTGATGAACAAAGTTTGCTAATGTAACACCAATATTCAAAAAGGGTACTAAGTCAATGACTAAAAATTAACATCTACTCAGGTTACTATCAGTAGTTGAAAAACTTAAGGAAACCATCATTCAAGACAGAAATGTAAACCATTTAGAGGACTACAATTAAACAAACATTTCCTAGCATGTTTTTGACAAAATCACTAATGTCTGACAATTTTTGTTTGATTTCTTTTATAATGTAATCAACATATATGATCAAAATAAAGAATTTGATGACCTCTACCTAAATTTTCAAAAAGCATATGATGAGGTTCTGCATCAAAGAGTACTAGCAAAATTAAGTCATATGGTACTGATAGGGTTGTACTTCAGGAGGAGCGACCAAATTGCAGATGGAAGAATGTTGTGAAACATATTTTAAGTGGTTGGGGCCTGAAAATGCAGGAGGGTGAAAGGCATGCATGGGATAGAGTGAATTAGAACAATGCGCTACATGGGGGCTAACATCTGTCAAAGGACTGAACTAAGGCATGTAAAGCAGCTAAGGGAAACCACAGAAAGGTCCTCAGGACCTGGTTGTGGATGGGGGGGATTTGGTTTCAGTGCACTGCACATGACAGCTAGAGAATCAAAGTAAAAGAATTAAGCCTTTCCTTAATTATCTGTTCCTGGTGCTATCTTGCTACTATGGGAAATAACAAATAAGTACAATTTTCTTTTTTTTTCATACTTCATCACAGATTCCCATGTTAGGGCAGTAGTGCCAAGAACAGATGAAGAAAGGTCACATTCAATCACATCTGTTCTCTAGCTGTCATGTGCAGTGCAATGAAGCCACAGCCCCCTTTCTACAACCAGGCCCCACAGACCTTTCCATGGTTTCCCCTGGCTGCTTCATATGGCCTGGTTCAGTCCACTCACAGCACATCAACCTCTATATACCATCTCATTCCAATTCACTCCATCCCTTGCATGCCTATCACCCTTATGCATTTTCAGGCCCCAATGATTCATAATCTTTTCACTCCATCCTTAAATCTACAATTTGGTTTCCCCCATCTCCTTATCTCCCCCACTTCTGACACATAAACAGACATACATCCTCTTTGTCAACCTCTCCTTACTCATTCTCCCCATATTTTCAAACCATTCTAGCTCACCCTCTTCAGCCCTCTGAACTACACTCTTAACCTTTTATTATTTACTCAATCAAACCACCTCCCATCATATATTGTCCTCATGCATATCCAACACATCCATCCTTCTCTAATCTGATGTCTTACATCCATGAAAGATTCTTGGGACTACTGTACCTTTGAGCATACCCATTTTTGCACTCACAGATAATGAACTTTCCTTCCACAAATTCTTCAATTATCCCAGAACCTTCACCCCCTCATCCACCTTATGACTCACTTCCACTTCCATGGTTCCATTGCAGCCATGTCCACCCCTAGGTATCTAAAACACTCCACTTCCTTTAAATTTTCTCCAACCAACTCACATCCCAAATAATCAGTTATGTCCCTACACCCTGCTAAACCTAATAACCTTACTTTTGTTCACATTTACTCTCAACTTCCTCCTTTCTCACACTCTTCCAAACTCAGTCACCAACTTCTGAAGTTTCTCACTTGAATATGCCATCAGTAATGTGTCAACAGGAAACAACTGACTCATTTCCCAGGCCCTCTCATTCCCTATGGACTGCATACTCACCCCTCTCTCCAAGACTCTCACATTTACCTCCCTTACCATCCCATCTATAAACAAATCAAACCACCTTGGTGACATCACACACCCCTGCTACAGACCAACCTTCACCTGGAACCACTCACTCTCTTCTCCTCCTACTCGTACACATGCCATACAAACGATAAAAAATTCTCACTGCTTCTAGCAGCTTTTCCCCCATACCATATAACCTTAAGACATTCTACATGATATCTCTATCAACACTATCATTTGTACCATATAACCTTTAGACATTCTACATGATATCTCTATCAACACTATCGTTTGCTTCCTCCATATCCATAAATGCCACATCCAAATCCTTCTGTATCTCTTAAATATATTTCACACATATTTAAAGCAAACACCTGATCCACATATCCTCTACCACTCTTGAAACCATGCTGTTCCTCCCCAATCTCATGTTCTGTACATGCCTTAACCCATTATATAACTTACTACGAAGACTCAACAGATTCATAAGTCTGTAGTTTACACATTCACATTTATCCCTACCTGCCTTTATACAATGGCACTATGCATGTATTCCACCAATTCTCAGGCACCTTACCATGATCCATACATACAGTGATATCTTACGTAAACAATCAAACACAGCCACCTTCTTTCTTAAAGAATTCAACAGCAATACCACCCACTCCAGCCGCCTGGCCACATTCTATCTTACACAAGGCTGTCACCACCTCTTTGTTCTTCATCAAACCACTTTCCATAACTCTCTAACTTCATATACCACAAAGACCCAAACATCCTACATTTTCTACCCTATCATCAAACACATTCAATTATATCCTTCAAAACACTAACTCCATCTCTTCCTCATCTCATCACTACATGTTACCACTTCCCCATTTGTTTTTTCACTCATGTTCCCAAATGTTCTCTTGTTTTTCTCCCACTAGTACTCTCCTTCCACAACAACTCATTCTCACTGAAGTACACTAATAATCACCCATCTTAACTTTCATTTGCAATCTCTTTCAACCCCTGAAACTTCCTCTTGACCTCATGCTGCTTTTGCTTCTACATATCCCAATCATTTGCACTCCTTCCCGGTATGTATTGCCCATACACCATTCTTTTCTCTTTCACTAGAACTTTACTTCATCATCCCACCACCCACTACCCTGTCTCACCTGTCAACCTGCCATCTTCCACAAGCCAGCACTGCTTCCCTAAATATCTCCCATTCCTTACCCACTCCCCTTGCTTCTTTTATTCTTATCTTTTGCCATTCTACACTCAATTTCTCCTGGTATTTCTTCACACAAGTCTCTTAACCAAGCTCATTTACTTTCACCAACCTTTTCTCACATAATTTCCTCTTTTCCAAAACCCATACAAATGTTCATCCTAGCCTCCACCATGTAATGGTCAGACATCCCACCCTCTGCCCCTCTGAACACATCCATATTCAATTATTATGTAATCCAATAATAATTAGTACGTAATCGATATCAATTATTATGTAATCCAATAATGTCCTCTTAACATTTTTCCTACTCATCTATATATGCTTATGCATGTCCCTCTTTTTAAACCAAGTGTCCCCACTTCCTTTTACAGCACACATCTCCACAAGCTGTTAACCATTCCTATTCACCTCACTGAATACCCCATTTCCCCAATTATACCCTCAAATACCATATTACTCACTCTTATATTTAAATCACTCATCACCAATAACCGATCTCTAGCATAAAAACTGCTGATACACTCACTCAACCTCTTCCAAAACACTTCTATTTCATCCTCCTCCTCCTCATAACCAAGTGTATGAGCACTAACGATTACCCATCTCTCACAACCCAACTTCAATCTCATCCATATCAGTCTGGAGCTAGCTTCCCTACACTCTTACATTCCCAAAACTCCTGTTTGATTAGCATTTATCAAAGCAAGATAACTTTAAAGTCTTAACATATTTCAGCCACTAATGGTTACCTTATAAGGAACACAAAGTTTTCATAATGTTAATGTGCATGAAAATGAGATCTATCTAACTTGATGTTAAAATAGGTAATATAATAACCAAACATATTACCAAATGTAAATGTCACATTCTAACATAGATAAACTTACTTTCGAAAGGCTTGATGAACAATTCCCTCTACCCCCAACCTACTCCACCACCTATCTTAAGCCCTCATCACCAGCATTCTCACTGAGAATCAAGAAATATCATCTAACCTACCTATGAAATGGCAACAACTACTGAATCAGACAAATTCACATCATGCTAGAGTGTAGTATATTGATGATAAGCAATGAAATCTTAGGTACAGTCCAAACATGAGAATTAGACTGTGGAAATTTTTGTTCTTTGACATAACCCTAGTTAAAATAAAGGTTTAAAATACTCGTATAACAAAACTGATGCCATAAAGACAGATCACATGAAATACAACCTCATCATTCTATAAGGACCCCATGTTACAAAGCTGCAAACCACACAAAATGGTGCACTCAGAACTATCAATGGCTGCCTACCTACCACAAACACTCAACTACATAATGAAACAAAGATCATTCCAATACACTCCCAACTCAAAATACTCCACAATCAGTTCCATGCAATAGTAAACCCTCCCACCTAAACCTCTCCATAGCTAATTACCAGTCCCCTAGTGGAAGCAAAGAGCTTACCCATGCCTCACACTTCAGCAACCTCCATTCACAGATCTATCCCACTCCTAAAAAATATTACTCTAACAAAACATATATACAAGGATATAATCCAATGAGCACTAAACAACCACCCCCCAACTCAGTCTTAAACTCCAACCCACCAAACATACGCCCACCAGAGGCAACACTCCCTAAACAAACATGAGCCACACTTAACCATCTATGCTCTGGACAACACCCTTCCCCACAACACTACAAACAAGATAACATCATATCAACATATTACAGGACCCTTCATGCCCATGATGCAACTACCACAACAAGGACATCAGGCATGTACTAGTAAATTGCCCTGAACTCGCTGCACATAAAAACACACACAATAATGTTACGCTTTATGGCCTCTGGTCCCAACCAGTGGATGTGGCCAGCTTCCTGACCACTCCAGGAGCTTCATAAAGATACAAAGGACTCCTGCTGCAGAAAGTCTATAAACATATACTTTTTACCTATATATGGCTTCTGTCATGCAAGCTTTATTGTTTTTTGCAGGATTCCTTTTGTCTAGGATGTAGCATTCTATTTGCCAAGCCATCTCAGATACATCTGGATGTTGCAAGTGTTTTAGCTATATTTCTACTTTTTACTAATTTTAGCTGGAATTTAAGATTACTTTCGTTCTCCATAAATATCCACCTTCAACAGGTCAGAATTATGAACTATGAACAAAAAATCCTTACCTGATGGGCCAGATGGATCTTGAGGAAATGAAGAAAAATCTGCAAAGTCACTGTTCCTGGAAAAAGAAATCATATACTTATGAAGCATATAATATGAACATTCATCTGATAAAAATATTGCTTTGCATATTTTAGCTTTTACAACTACAAACTACAGTTGCACTATGGCTTCTGTAATGTTTACTATGGTATGACTGCCCTAAGTTAAATATTGCTACATACATACTGCCATGAAAGAAATTAATAGCCATCCTAACAATTTCCAATATTTATCACATTTCTTTATGTTGTCAAAAATACATCAGTGTACACTCGCACCAAAAAGTCTCTGCCCCTTTTCTCGTTGATACAATATGAAACAATGGATGAACAATTCTGATAAGTATGTATGATGCCTGGCGTGTATTGGTAGGCTTGCTAGCCTCGGTGACATCTGCCAGTTAGTACGGTTACTTGTTTCTGGCATTTGAATTGACAGGAAAGTGATATAATAATGTTAATATAGAAGTAATCATATGAATGACAGTATGAATGACAGTCATTCAGTGGGTACAACTACTTCTGACATTGTTCAAGCAAAACTTATTAACCACACAACACACTGGATACTTTAAGCATGCAGACATGCACTGCCAGATGACATGGACAAATGTTAGTTGCCTGGTAATAATTACAGCATGACATGGTGGGGCTAGTAAGAAAATATGATATTGCTCTTATTCTAGAAGTGAGTGGTAACACAACTGTAATAGTAATAGTGGAATGTTGAAACTGTATTAATAATGATACCAAAAATGGGCTACTAACAGCATTAGTTCGTAATAACGAGGTCCTGTTGACATTGGCACTGAAATATTACTATGCACTGAAATATTACTATGATATATGCATATATTGGAACAGCTGGATCACACTGCTATCGCTGATTGTGAGTGCAATGTCCTGTAATACTGCTGAAGTATGTTCAATACCCTCGAGACTGTTTGGGGAGAAATACGGAATCAAGGCAGCTGGTATGAACAGCCCAGGAGAGAGAGAGAGAGAGAGAGAGAGAGAGAGAGAGAGAGAGAGAGAGAGAGAGAGAGAGAGAGAGAG
>JAYMFT010094831.1:0-13921 GCA_038088735.1 Panulirus argus | reverse complement strand
CGCTTAAAAAAAAAAAAAAAAAAAAATATATATATATATATATATATATATATATATATATATATATATCCTAGCCTGAGCCAGGTATCCATTTTATCATCCAACCCCAAGGTGTAGATGAACAGCTGGGTTGACTGTGGACCGACTGCCGCAACCAAGATTCAAACCTATGCGCTTCACCCTGGCAGCCCGTAAATGTGTAACTGTTAGGAATGCTAACCATTACACCAACAGTTTTACCTCTCCATTCTTCCTTACACCATACCCACATTTCTCCCTGATCCCAATCCCCACAAGAACCGCGATATGGTCATAGTCTCCGAAGAATCCTCTCACAACTCTAGCATTAAGCATGGCCTTTTTTCACTCTTTTATCCACTGCCAAATAGTCAATCAAAGTCTTTTGCTCTTTTCTTCTATCATTCCTTATCCAAGTATACCTGTGGATCATTTTGTACTGAAAAAAGGTGTTTGCAAGGAACAAAGCCCACTCAGCACAAACATCCTCAAGATTACTTTCATTCTCACTTTCTCCAGGCAGTCCCCATTTACCAACTATCTCATCAATTTCATCACATCCCATTTTCACACTCATACCACCAATTAAGACCACATTTCTCTCATTTTCAAAAACATTTATAAAGTCATTCAAATTTCTCCAGAAATGCTTCATTTCATCCTTATCTTGTACAGTCTTTATATTCACAGGCACATATACACATACTCATGCACATTTCATAATCCATTCCATCCATGCTCTGTAATACCCTCCCATACTCATGGTGATATTAGGATTGCATATCCTTCTCTCCCTCTTTCCTGATCATTTTCATTCCTACCAGTCCAAACCACTCCTCCTTCCACGCCTTCCCATAATTTGCATTCATCATGTCCATTTTCACTCCAAACACCCTGCCCAAGGATATGGGTTTCCACGAACCCCAAGATATCCACACTGTAACCTTTAAACTTTTCCACAAGCTCCCTCCTTTTACTCTCACCAGTCATTCTATTTACGTTCAGCACCATCACCCTCAATCGTTTGTCTCTTTTACTCCTCAGCATAACTGGTAGACTCCATGCTGCTCCTTAGCCTTTTGCGCCTCACCTTTGACAGGCCACTGGCAGAAGGCAACTCCAGTGCAGTGTTTCCAGAGGCAGCAAGATGCCAAAATTGTGCAAAAAATTAAAAAGTCCCAGCACACCTCAGGTGTCTATCTGTATTTAAAATGTTTGCCCTGATGGAGTTGGGCAACAACTCCCCTTTCAGTTCCACCCCTAAGGGTGTAGTAACGAATTCACCATGAGAAGACAGGGTGAGACTTGTATACTCAAGAAAACTAGAGTATCCCCTTCAGGTACTGAAACTTGAAAACTTCCCTAATTTTGTGTCTATTCACAGTAGCAGCACCTCCAAACCTCATTGGTTATGATACTGCCACTGCACATCAGGTTGAATCAGTGCTGGAGCATTAGGTAGAAGCAGTTGGTAGGAACATCAGGTGGGAGCATTAGGTAGAAGTAGCAGGTTGGAACATCAGGTAGGTAACCTCTGGAAACACTGCACTTAGTTTCCTTCTGTCAGTGGCTTGTTAAGGCTGAGGCATCAGAGATATAGAAACATGATTAATAAGGGATGAGGGAGGACCTTCAACAAACTGGTGAGTGTTATTGCCACTTTTGCACTGTTTTCATAAAATACACTCATATATTTACATTTAATACTTTCTATAATGAGGTGCATTGTGTATGAGTTTTCCTCTTATGAATCCAAATCTCTTACATTTTATAGTATTGGATTTTACTCAGGTACAATATTCTGTGCTTTATTTCTCTCTAGAGTCAGTCTGTTTTGCAGGCTAATGAGATTTCTGGGGGTTAGGAGCCTCCATTACCCCTCATTCCGGCAAGATTTACACCTTCCACCCTTTGCAAACCATCCAGTCAGTGTTTGCTCCAGTAGCTCATCTTGGAACTCCCATAAAGTCAGTAGATGCTACCCAGTAATGACATTATCTCACCTGCTGCCAAGCTGCATATGCCACCCACCTAACATTTCTTTGGATCTCAAGCACTTTGAACATATTCTGACTCCATTATTTTTTCAGTTACATTTGACTGGGCCTATAATCCATTGGATTTGTGATACCACTTGGCTTGGGCCATATAAGTGTGAAGTGCAACAGTGGTGTATAACATGGGAAAATTCAGGAAGTTTCCACATTGTTTAATGTGTCTTTTGGTGCCTGTCAGATTCCTCAGGGCCCCAACTGTTTAACAAGATAAGTATTGCTTGTTTCATGTGAAGTGCAGTTTATGTATCTAAATACTGTTTACTATTTACTTCCTGCCCCAGGAGTCCCTTCTGTCTTTATGAAGCTCCTGTAGGGCTGAGGAAGCCAGTCATTTCTACCAGTCAGGACCATAGTAAGTAAAGTATAGTGATGTGCGTGCCTCTAAGTGCAGAGAATGCATAGTATCCTCATCATGGTAGTTGCTTCTAGGGATATATTGAAATGGTGTTTGTACTGTTGTAGGGATGAGTGATGTCCAGATTGTAGACAGAAAGTGTGGCTTGTGTCTGGGAAGAGTGACTTCTAAGGGATGTATGTCTGGTGGGTTGGAGTTTAAGACCGAGTTGGGAGAGTGGTTGTTTAGTGCTTTTTGGGTTATTTCAGCGTTGGAGGTTGGGGGATTTGTGAGTAAAGGTTACTGTAGCGTGAGGTAGGGGTTAGATTTTATTTCTGCTCGGGGACTGGTGGTAAGTTATGGAGTGGCTACATAGAATTGAGTGATGTGCATGATGAGGTGGGATTTTATTGGAGGATCTTAGTCTCGTGTAGGTGTTGAGGTTTTGTATTTGCTAGACAGCCAATGATTGTTCTGAGTGCACTATTTTATGTAATTTGCAGCTTTGTTATACTTGTTTTTGGTAGGTTAGTACTTTAATTGGTAGGCAGCCAACAATTAGGGTGGGATAGTACCAGTACTACCCACCTGGGTATCCAGAGGGTTAGTGACAGCCACATAGTGAGTCAACACTTCAGTGTTTTTCAAGTTGCACTTATCTGTCCCAGGTAGCTGACATTTCTTTCTATGTTACCCACATGTGGACTACTTGCATTCTGTCCACAAACATACATGCTTTCTTTGTCACACATAACACTTGACAACACTTAACTCACACAGATCATTCTTTGTTACTCTAGATTTTTTTCCTGTGGTGAGTGCTATGTACTATCCCTGCCTTTTGGCAGGAGCATTAAATAAAAACATAAGGTAGAAGTAACAGGTAGGAACATAAGGCAGGAGCATTAGGTAGAGGTAATCAATAGGAACACTAGGTAGGAGCCTCAGCAAACACTGCGCTAGACTTGCGCTCTGCCAGTGGCCTGTTAAGGGTGAGGCACTAGAGGCTAAGCAGCAGTATTGGGGTTCACTAGTTATGGAGGCTCTATTGCTATGGCCATCCCCTTTCAGAAAGGAACAGGTGTCACAGATACAGATAGATTGATAGAATAGAGAGGACAGATGACCAGGCAGATGAGGTGTAGTTTAAAGTGGAGCAGATGAATTGTTTGTAGAGGATGTTAATTCATTCTTTGTGTTCAAGTCAAGTGCAAGTTAGTGCTTCAAGGGCATTTAGTTTGTGTGTGGCTTTTGTGTTGATAATATTAGTGTGGGGAGTGAATGTCATGCATGTCATATGTAATGACTAGAATAATTGGTGTTTTGTTTAGAGGGAGTTATTGTCCATCCAGAGTGACTAGAGCAGCATTTCCCAAGCTGGGGGAAATTTCCCCTTGGGAGGAAATTTGAAGCTACCAGGGGGGAAATAATTACACTGCCTACTAACAATAAAAAAAATCTCAGATGGATTTTCTCATGTCTGAGAGAGAGAGAATGCCAGTTGTAAATGGGCGGCGGCGTATCTACCAGGTTCGGTTCACGTTCAGACATAAAATAAATTAGTAAATAGTCACAGTGTGTTTTGAATACTCTTTCCCTCATACACATGAAGGGGGAAATCTGGATGGTTTAGAACTGGGTGCAGGGGGAAATGGCAGAAAAAAGTTTGGGAACCACTGCTCTAGTGAAACACGAGACCTTTACTCGGCATACTCTCGCTGGCTCACACCATCCAACGCACTTTCAGTGTATGCAATAACAACCACCGCCCGGTCAGAAAGGATGATGCAATACAAGGCCCTCGTTACGTAATGCTAACAATGGATGGCGTCTAGCCACGCTGTGGTTCGCATCCACGTGGGCGGGCGTACGACCCATCATACGCAGCTTACATTATCAATGAAAATTGAATAACAAATTTGCCGATCTCCAAACAAAAATAAGCCACAAATCACATATGGATGTGCTTTAAGCACAAATATTCTATGCCTATAACATATGTATCTGAACATAAAACCAAATAAAGCATACATACAAAAAACAATCTAAGTCTTACTTTAACATACGAATTAGTAATAATAATATAAACTAAATAAAAGCATCCAGTCTATATAGTAAAATCCGGGTGTGGGGAAAACTAAATATGTCATTTAAATACGCTGTTCATTTTAAGAAAAAAGAATAGTGGATGATAATACAAATATACGTAAAACTCAAATCATAACAAATACAGAACACCAGGAGCATTAAAACAAGACATCCCATCACTATCCTGGCGTAATCGTAAATGCGTCACACTTTCATCTCACACTTTTCATCATCTATACACATAACGGGATTACAGCTGTATTCACCGGTGCAGCTGCAAATTAATGACATCAGTAACATCGAAAATTTTTAATGTCAATAACTTTTATGGACACACTAATGAACGAGTTTTCTCTCCTGTCCTGTAACGAATATCTGACAAATGAAAATAAAAATTCTTCATTTACCGTTTATTTCCAAACCTTTTCAACACTTCCCACGCTTAATGTTTATGGATGGGATGGTGAGGGAGGTATATGAGGAGGTTTTGGAAAGAGTGGCGGGTGTACAGTCAACTTGGGATGCCGGGGAAAGGAATTGGTTGATGTTTGTAGATAACACAGCTTTAGTGGAAACCTCGAGTAAAAAACTGCGGAAGCTGGTGTCTGATATCAAGAAAATGTGTGAAAGCAGTACGTAGAATGTTAATGTGAATACAAGTTAAAAAAAATGATGTTTTCCTGAGGGAAGGGACAGGTCGTTTTGAGTATGAGGTTGAATAAAGTGAACCTGGAGGAAGTGGGGAGCTTTAGTGATAACTGGTAGTGGACAAGGCAGCGGATGGAACTATGGGAGCTAAAAGAAACCTTAGGGCGGGTGAAGCGGCAAAGGTCCTCTGTGCGTTGAAGCGTGAGTGGAAAAAGAGGTGACTGTCTGTGAGGGGCAATAATGGGTATGCTTGACGGTACATTAGTCCCGACAGTAATGTAGGGAAGCGAGGCGTGGGCCATTTATACAAATGAACGGAAGAGGGTGGATGTGTTGGAAACGAAAAGCCTGAGAGCAATATGAGGTGTGAAGACGGTTGATCGAGTGAGGAATGAGAGGGAAAGAGAGAAGAGTGTTACCATGAAGACTGGCAGAGATAACTATATAGGCTATGCTGAAATGGTTTGGACAAATGGAGAGGATGAGTGAGAAGTTGACTAACTAAGAGAGTATACGTATCAGAAGTGAGAAGAACAAACGGGAGAGGGAGACCGAAGACGCGATGGATGATGCTTTGAGTTATCGGGACCTGAATGTGCAAGAGGATGTAAGGCGTGCATGAGACAGAAAGATATGAAGAGTCGTTCTATACGGGGGGCGACGTGCTGTCTGTAGGGTGAATCAAGGCATAAGAAACGGTTAGGAGAAACCACTGCATATGTGAAACTTGGCTATGGATGGGTGCTCTGGTTTCGATGCATTATACAAGACAGCTAGAGAGTGTTATGTGAACTGGAAACGGCGAAGAAGTATGGAAAAAAAAAAGTGTAGTGTGTGTGATAACCTTTTTGCACAAGGCGGGAAGGGAGCTCTATACTCGAGGGGCCCTGTCCTTTGAACTTTTTTCTTTAAGCTGAGACGGCATGGACAAGAGAATGCCCTAATCAAGGCCATCTGATTAACGCTTTGTATATATATATATATATATATATATATATATATATATATATATATATATATATACACACACACACACACACACATACATGGCATTAATGAGATGGCCTTGATTAAAGCATTTAGTTACCCATGCCGTCTCAGGAAATATAGAAATAGCAATAGATCTTCCCAGAGCACACTTCAAAGTACAATGGTTCAGCAGAAATATACTCATAGGACTGTAAATCCAATAGTAGCGTGTGCTTCGTGGAGGTGAGCATTAGGTGTTGGAGATAGCATTACTCTTGCAGCTTTTGTCTTCACTGCTGAGCTTCATGTCATAACAATCAGTAGTGAAGATTGCCAAGGAGCTTGGGAACCAAGAGATATTCATCTACCTAGATATTTACGGGACTTCGTGGTGAGGGAGATGCAAGACTGGCTTACAGTGATGTCATGTCGATACAAGAAGCTATCTCTGTGGTAGGTTCCCTCACTGGTATTCGTGGGAAAGAACGAGCTGATCAGTAAGCGAAGGCGGGTGTAGCTGCCTACTAGGATGCCCGATTTCCTCTCCCACGTAGTGATATGAAGCCCCAGAGACGAGAATGTCTTCGTAATAAATGAGGCAGGAGTGAAGACTGGCAACAAACAACAAAGCGTGAAGAATTAAGGTAGACCTTGGCAGGTGGATGGCGAGCGTACACTCCAGGCAGTGAATAGAAAGGCTGACGACTGGACACAAGATTGACGGATTCGTGCTTATTGGCAAGATTCCAGCCTTCACCCAGTGACGTGTAGCAGGTGCCATTAACAGTGGCCTGTATTGTGCAAACGTGTGTTGCATTCCCAGCGAGTAGAGGAAAGTTTTTAACTCTTCACCTGTACGTACACTCGAGTGTGTTGGGAGATTGTAATTCTAATCTCATTTGTTCCTTAAGGAACCCATGTTTTATACAAGATATAGATTATTAAATGAAATGTAATTGTGAATATAAATTATTTTGCTTTATATATTTTTCAGATCTATCGTTTCATCTTTTTTAAAAGATAAATGTTTAGATATTTTTTATTTTTTATATATATTTTAGATATTTTAATCTTAAATAAAAAGCATGATATACGACGCAAGTGACCTTTGTTGTCGACGCAGCAGATAACTTTGAATAATCCACCAGTCAGTCGACTCGCTGGTGCGGCTGACCTTCCCTGATGCAATTGAGGCATCTTTTACTGAGACGAGGAAGCCTCGTCATTAATGACGGAAGTGAATAGAATAGAACATTGCTGTGTCCTGGCGTCACTCCGCAAGGCAGGCGAAATTGCAGAATTAGAAAGTGTTCAGAGATCTTCCACGGGCACGACAGGCATGGAAGACTGTAAAATACTACCTCAGAAACCCAATGGTGCCTTTTTCACAAAAAGACTCAACACCTTACCTGCTATCATCAGAGACACAGTGGCATCCCAGTGGAGAAGTTTAACAGCACGTTGGACAAGTATTTACAAAGTGTATCAGACCAAACAGGCTGTGGACCCACGTGGGTCTGCGAGCCGCGGCTTCCAACAGCTTGGTCGACTAACGACCCATCCCAACGACCTGGGCCCAGTCCGGGCTGTGGGCGTGGAAGACTTCCAAAGACTTCGCCAGGTACTTTATTCTTTTTTAGGTTAGCTGTCGCTGGTGAAAGAGAAGCCTCTTTTGCTACTGTCATTAAAAGCTTTTCTTGTGCTGTTGCGTAGTGAAGCCTCCTTCCTTGTCGCGTATGAATCTTTCTTTGTTGGCACGTGAAGCATTCCCCGCAGGCGAAAATGAAGCTGTGTTTACTGGTGAACGTGAAGCTTCTGCCCGTGACCCTTTCTTCGTTGATGCAGTTGGGGTTTTCTCCGCTGGTGCAAGTGAGGCTTCCCTCACTGTTGCAAGCGAAGCGTCTTGCCCTGGTGCAAGTGAAGCTTTCCTCGCTGAGAGATCCGCCCCACCTGACGACCTTGTTGATGGTCGAGACGTTAAGATATGCATTTAGTTGGTGACGAGACCCCCACTACTCTTCATTTACGTTGGTGACGAGCCTCCAACTTGTTGCCTGTATGCGGTGATGAGCCACCAGTAGGTTGACTGTAGGTGGTGACGAGCTCCGAGTAGCCTTCCTGTTGTAATTGGATTACCTTACCGCCTTGAGCTTCTCTGAAACAAGTCCTCCTCAAACACGTTTCTTCAAGCTCGTAGAAAACGACACAACCTGTCATGTGACTCATCCGCGCTTCGTCGTTCATGAATTGGCTGCTTAGCTTCGTTCAAAGCAGCGACTAAAAATGCCATGGGTTCCGTACGTAAAAGGTGGTTTATTGTGAGTATTCAAGCAGTGTCGCATGTCCCCAGTCACTTGGGCTGAATGTCAGCTGGGATTGTTTGTTTCCATTAACTGAAGAATAAATCTTGGGTATTTTGAAGTTGGATATACCAGAATGGTCTACTTTTATTAGTATTATTTACCGGGTGGTCTGTAGACGCGAGTGATTTACCTAACGTGTCCACGTAGGTTGCTTTTGTAGGTTCATCCTCCTGCACAGCTGGGTGTGGGGCCAAGCTGCATTGTTGCTTCCCTGACCAGTCAGGCTGTTGAAGGCCGCGGCCTCAGCGTCTGCCTGCCCTTCACGACCTGGCTGGCTGGTCAGGTACATGTTGCAGTTGTTTGTCAGGTGTTTTTTTTTTCTCTCTCTCTCCGTCAGGTGAGCGTTTCGTAATGTTTCTCGTACTAGCAGGGGAAGAGTTGAACAGATTCACACCCCGGATAAACGCACACTCTCTATCCTCTTCCTCATGAATGCAAAGGAATATAAAGGAATTCAAACAGCAGCAGACCACGGGGTCCTTTCGAGGCTGTTTGTTTTGTGAGAGAGATCAGAAACTCACAGGTTAGTGTGGTTAAAGTTAGAAGGTACACAGATCACTCAAAGAGAATAACCTGGTGAAGGGCATTCACCAGGTTATCATCTGTATGCCATCTAACTTTTACCACACTATGTGTTATTTTGGTCTCATCCACTGTCACAAACAGCTGTTTGAAAATCTTTGCATTCCCTTGTATTCACGACGCCTTTTGACTCTTACAGTGATATTTTGCGAAGTCTTCCCTGCCTGTAATGTTCAGTATGTGGTGACTGAGCAGGTTATTGATTCACCAAGTACGCTAGTCGTGGCTCCTTACTTGAAGTGTACCTTATAATGATTTCGGAGGTCTTCTGCCTCCACCGCTTGGTTTCTGACTAAATTGCCATCTTATTCCTCTGTTCAGGTAGGTTGTTGGAGGCTGCGGTCCGTAGGCCAGCGTAACCATAGCCAGACTGGTTTAGAACACGTTTTGCATACATGTCCAGGACCTTTTAGGAGTTCTCCTTAGTACATTCTGTATTTTTTTAAATGACCGCAGACACTGTATTAAACAATTTCGTGCCTCGGATGGGTAGTGTTTTAAATTGCTTATTGCACCCTTTTATTATAGAGTCTTCCGAGCCTTTCAGTGCTAACAGGGATCTTTTCAGTGTGAGTTGGGAACCAAGCCTTCCAGGGTTTCCCGAGAGTAACTTTTAACATACCTCTCCCATCTGTGATTCAAAGACTACAGTCTTAGCGTTTCCAGTCGTTCCCAGTGTCAGTGCTGGGTGTGAAAGATCTGAGTCAGGTCGCCCGCCTTGTAGGGTGATGTTTGCAAAGAGCAGCATTCCGTTCGGGAGAGTTTTAGTGTCTCGAGTTTGACCTCTTTAGTCTGGAAGGTCCGTAAGATCCAGCCTGCCATCTTTTTGGAGGAGGCAGCTGTTTCTCTGTTGTGTTCGCTGAAGGCAAGGTCGTCAGACGATATTAGTCCGAGGTCTAGCTCGTTGTTCCTCTCAGAAATGACGGTGGTGGTTTCTGTCCAGCGTTCTCCACAGCTTTTTACTTCTTCACCCCTCCTAACTCAGGGGTCACGTGCCTGGGGTTAGTGGTGAGATCATGGGTCACGTGATTGTGGACAGATCATGGGTCACGTGAATGTGGACAGATCATGGGTCATGTGATTGTAAACAAGTCATGGGTCACATGACTATACGGCCAGTTCATGAGTAACATTAACTGCAGTTAGATCATGGGTCACTTGATTGTGGACAGGTCATGGGTCATGTGGCTCAACAGGGTCATGACCGCGTGAGAGTAGACAGTTCTGGGGTGTCCTGCGTGTGTGTGGAGGTCGTATAATGGAGGGTTGTCCGTGCATCACAGAACTAGGGAGATTAAACGTCACGTGATCATTGACAGGTCATGGGTGTATTATGTCTGGGGACGGGTGGTTAGGCCAGTGGGGGCTGTGGGGGGGGGGGTGTTATCCGACGCGGTCCGTTATCTTGGCCCATTCAGCGCGACGTGTGACCCATGGGCAGGATGACCTGATCCTTAAGGGCCCGACCAAAGGCCAGACTGCCTTACCTAAGGCTCGCTCCTCTGTGCCCAAGGCTCATAAAGCGGTTCTCAAGGGTCATTCGAAATTTGTGGAGAGTATCTTAAGCCTGTTTTCTTTTCGCCTTCCCGTATACAAAATGGTGACGGTGGCGGGTGAAGCCAGGTGGCCCCCAGCGGCCGTGTGTCCCATAGGTATGTCCCAGGCCGCCCGACCATCCCCCCAAGGTCGCCAGCAATGGAGGCGCTGTAATGCTAGTGATAGAAATATTATCTCAGGCAGAGTGTAAATATTTATATGTATTGTAAAGAATGTTCTTGGACAGTGTTGTAATAGGCTACGTAGGGCGGCTGTGCTGCAGGTGTGCGTAGTTGGTAGTCTGGGTAAGATTTACTTTATGCTGACTGATGTGTACTTTTGTTCAGTGTGATGGTAATAACCTACAGTTATTGGTACAAGGCAAATACAGGGTGACCTTTCATGGAATTTTTGATCTGTCGTCTGAATCTCTCGAGTTAGCAACAAATTTCGTCTTGTGCGATTTTTTTCCCCATTGTTTATACAAATTGACTTTCGTGATGAATTGTCAGTTATGTTCGGTAATTTTTATTGTATGGATTTCTTTATTAAGTCATGAAAATGTTAAATTTTCACTGATGAATGGAATAGGGGAAAAAGAATTATTTTTTTTTCAAGTCTCACTCGTTTAACAGACAGGCTGTGGAGATAATTGTCTCTGCTTCAGAAACTGTTTCGTATGATCCGTAAACCACATCAGAAGTCCGAGTTAGTACATCAGTATTCTGAACTTTTTCCATCTAGTTTGTAAAGCTTACTATATGAAAGACTATGTAATGTATGTAATGAAGCATATGTAATGAACGAATTTTGTAAGAACCTATGTAATATCAACCCACTGGGGTCTGACTAAGACCATTTGTGACCCCTGTAATCCCTTCGCGTTACCGCTCACAGGATGAGCAGTGGGCGGCACAGTAGATTTACCAGGGCTACCGGCACAAATCAAATCTCCGCTGGCCAGACGAGTGAGAAATTCTCTTTAGTACACAGGCTACTTATTGCCATTCTTATTTTAATATTGGGTCAGTGTGCGTCCAGCCAGTGTCTTCTGATGAAGTTGGAAATTTAGAGTATGGTTGTTTATGTCGTTGTATGGAAGCGTTCGTCTGCTGAGAGTAGGAAGGAATAATGGTGAAAGGCGAAAGAAACGAGTATGGGAATGTTACAAGATGAGAGAGACAACAGTAGGAATTTTACATGAAATGTGTGGGAGTTTTGGTAAAGGGAAAGATGGTGTTTCATAGAAAAGTTCCCTGTGGGCGGTTTGTCTTAGTGTGTGGGGTTGGCATCGGAGGAACTAACTAGTGCAGATCCTGAGATTAAGCAGATTTACCAGAGCTTTATTTTTTTCGTTTTGGAAAAATAAAACAGGTGTAGTCTGCATGAGGCGCAGGTGGCTTGGTTCAGATTGTATTAAGGGGGAGCTTACGGAGATGGGGGAGGGGATCTTGAGAAGAGATATGACTGTTTTCAAAACTAATTTTATGTCCAGATTGGGAACTCGCCATTACTGCTTCCACTGATATGTGTAAATCATCTTTTTTTTTTTCTTAATTATGGGCCGTGCACGGTGGGCCGCATCCTGGTAGGAAAGTCTGATCTTGTATTGTTCCCATTGCTCTCTGGTGACAGTATTGCCCACAGCCATTTTTGGCCACGCTACGTAAAGTTAACATGTTATAAAGTCGGCTTCACTGAAGTGATTACTCCATCATGCACTGCTAGGTCCTAAGGCAAGGCAAGGACCTGCCTGGGCCATCCTGCACATTGACAGCCTCAGCTGATCAACTCCCGCCATCAGGGGTGGGTGGATATGTTCCCAGGAATTAAAGGTATGGAATAGTTCCTCTCACATTCAGGTGCCTCATGAGCAGTGATAGGTATGTGAACGTGGGAATGTTTTTAGGGTTGCTGGGTTGGCATTAGCCGAAGAACCTGGACCTTTTCTGTGTGTAATCACTTACTTATGATTACCTATCTCTCCTGCACAGAAAGGGACTTGTACACTCGTGGGGTCCTATCTCTTAAACCTTCTGCACTGTCACACAACTTTATAAACTTTTTGTGTTGTGGGCACTCACGGTTTTATCACTTCGTTTAGTCTGTCAGTGGCTCTTGGCGCAGTCTGTCTTGGGAGAGAGGGGGGGGGGGTCACTTTCCTCCCCGCCTGCGGCTGCACATTCATAAGTTTGAGCAGGATTTATTGTTGGCGTCCACGAAGATCACCAGCCGGACGGCTATAAGAGTTCTTGCGCAGTTTAAGCTCAGCTTGAGCCGCAGGAAAGGAAAGGCCTGGAACTTAGATGCTGGTGAAATCCTTATACATTTTTTTGTGAATGCATGTACTATGTCCTTTATATATATATATATATATATATATATATATTATCCCTCAAGTAGGGGAGAAAGCATTCTACCTCCTTGTTCCTTGCTTGTCGCAGAAGGCGACTAAAAGGGGTGGAAGCGCGGGGCTGTTTTACTTTCCAAAAGAAGGATCAGATAAGGGGTCCAAGTGAGGTTTTTCCCTCTTGGGCTCAGTCATCTGTTCTTGACGCTTTATATATATATATATATATATATATATATATATATATGTGTGTGTGTTAGATGAGAGTTGGGGTCGGCGAGTATGAGTAAAAGTTTAGAAAGATTAAGATGATGTTTTGGAGAGGGGTTAATAATGTGCGAAAAACAAGAGAACCAATGGGAACATCGGTGAAGGGGGCAAGGGGGGAATTGATAACAGGGAGTGATGGAGTGAGTATTTTGAAGGACTGTTAACAGTTTGATGATAGAGTGGCAGATTTGAGGTGCTTGGGTCGGGGTAGTATGTGAAGTGAGAGAGTCATGGTAAGTTGTTTAGTGAAGAGAAAGGAGGTGCTGGAAGCCTTCCGAAGGATGAAATGTGGCAATGCAGCAGGAGTGCATGGTATTGCTATCGAATTTATTAAGAAAGGGGAATGACTGTGTTGTTGATTTCCTTTTCATTGTATATATGGATCATGGTGAGGTGCCTAAGGATAGGCGGAATCTTTATATTGCCATTGCTTAAAGGCAAGGGGGATAAAGGTGAGTGTTCAAACTACAGAGGTATAAGTATTTTGAGGTAGCCTGATAAGCTGCACGGGAGGGAAGTGATTGAGAGGGCAAAGGCGTGTACAGAGCATTATTCTGGGAAGGAACAATGTGGTTTCAGAAGTGTTAGAGGATGTTTGGGTCAGATGCTTGTATTTAAGGATGTTTTTTCTTTTTTTTTATCATTTATATATATATATATATATATATATATATATATATATATATATATATATATATATATATAT
>JAYMFT010094820.1:0-13921 GCA_038088735.1 Panulirus argus | reverse complement strand
CCCTAACTTCTTAGTGTATCGTGAATCGCCAATAGTAGAGAATAAAGGCACTTGTCCCTATACCAAGAGGGTTAAGTTACGATTTAAATACGGAAACGAACACAGTAGTTGCAGTACTCCTGTTTATTGTACGATTGGTTCCCCCATTAAACGTGCAGTGTTTATTGATGCACTTACGAGTATCGCTTCATATCAGTGAAACACAGTGTTGACGTAAGAATAAGGGGTATTTTATTGTTGCATAGTTCTGTATCTCTTACATAGTTTGTTGACACATGGGAAATCCCTACATCATTCTCTCTCTCTCTCTCTCTCTCTCTCTCTCTCCATACAACCGCTAATGTAAAGCAAAGTAAAAGAGTGTCCCTGACTCTGGCCTGTACCTGGGCAGGGTGACTAGTGTAGAACCGCTCTTACCTTTTAGATTTTCCCTTTTACACAGCCACAGTTCTTATTATTCATAATGAGTGAATAATGATCCTATGTAGGAATGCATTCACGAGCTATACTTCTTCTTTACCTCATTATTCTGCTCGCCCATCCTTACGCTCGTCGTCTGGAACCACTGTAGCCTTTCGTATCGTCACAAGTTATCTGCTCCTCTCTTGACTCCGTCATGACAGTTCTACCACGTTTGCACAGATCTCTCTTGCTCGTCTTTGCAAGCTTATGTACAGATTCACTTCCTCACACTTGTATGGAAAAGTGATCTTTTCTTTGTAAATGCTCCATGGGGATTCGTATGTTTCAAGACACTCTGCATAATGCATCCGACGTAAAGCAACGCTAATATCCTTTTACATCGTATAGTCTCAACGTTCCTGTTCACATCTCTGAGGACATCATCGCCTGTTTCTTAATATTCTGTGGACCACAGAAGTAGTGTTTCTGGTGACTTTGTTATAATGATCTCAAAACCGTATTTGTACTTTCACGGACATCATTTTACATGTCCTGCTGTACTGTTTTCAAAAATCACTTTCTCAAAAGTATTATTACAACTTCTTTTTTTTTCAATTTGTTGCTTTGAATGGTGTGTTTCTATTCCCATCACAGATCTTCTACAATACTCTTTCTGTTGTATTTTCTTTCGTCTCTTTCTCAGGCCTCACACTTTGCTAAGTTCCTGTAAGACAGCAGTCATTACGCCTTAGACATAGCAAACATTAAGTGAATTAAGGCTGTGTACAGTTACTTATCTCAAACTTGCCTCCTCATGGTGTTCATTTAGTAAGGCATACAAGTCTCGGATATTCTATGCTTTTATCCAGTGCTTGATCGTTCCTGTTATTCATATAGTAACATAAAGCAAAGTTAACAACTCCGAAGGGCAAGAAGATGGATTCCTCTCCAATGTCACTCTTCGCGTACTTCAACGAACGTGTCCGGTCCAACCTGCACCTCGTGGTGGCCATGTCTCCCGTCGGTGACACCTTCAGGACCAGACTCAGGATGTTCCCCTCACTCATCAACTGCTGTACTATAGACTGGTGAGTCCCGCCTCACGCACCCTTGTGTTTTCCACTTCACTGAGGTGCTGGTATGTCTTCTCACTTATACATTGGTACGTTATCTTGTATACAGAGATAATGATACATGTTCCCTCACTTAGGAGTTGGTAGGTATGTAGTGACATGTACTCCTTTTCTCGTATGATGACGTGTTTACCATCACACACATGATCCTTGAATTACGTGTTGACATGTGTTCCTTCATTTAAATGAGAGCAGATAGTGCTTCAGTTATTTAGTGGCATACTTTATCTATCAATGTAGCCCACATCTTTATGATAACGGACGATAGTATCATCTTAGTGCATTGTACGATAATGTGTTTGTGCAGCAGTGTATGATAATTTTCTATTAAAGCACAATTCGAAATGCGTTAATCTTATGAAAATGTAGTAAGTAATAATGGAATATCATGCTATAATGACTGTCTGTGTGCAGTGTGAGTATTGCCTTGAAACATTTCAGAAATGGTGTAATTGCAGAGCGTTTGACAATATTTTCATGAGGCGGTAAACGACAATCCTTGCTCGTATTGTATATGATAATGGTAGCATGATGTGATGTACGAGGCGGTATGGTTAGACGTACTATATATGTTTTGGTAGCTAGTATTTTCATTACCATGACGTAGCGTAGGATGTTGTACTGGTATGGTCTAGGGTGTTGTGGTGATACAGTCTAGGATGTTACAATGGGGCAGTCTAGGGTGTTAAGGTGAAGTCTAAGATGTTGGCGTTGTGGTCTAAGTTGTATTGGTGGTTGTCTTGGGTGTTGTGATGATGTAGTCTAAGGTGTTGTTGTAATCATGTCGTCTTGTGTGTTGTGGTGAAGTCTAGGATGTTGTAATGGTGTAGTCTATGGTGCTATGGTGTAGTCTGGGATGATGTGATGTTGTAGTCTAGGGTGTTGCAGTAATGAAATCTTGAGTAAAAGTATCGTGGCGGCAAATTCTAAGTTGTTGTTGTGGTATACTCTAGAGTATTGTGGTGGTGAATGCTAGGGTGTTGTAGTGGTGTTAGCGAGGGAGTAGTGATGGCATAGTTTAGGGTGTTGTTGTTGTGTAATCAAGGGTATTGTGGTTTTGTAGACAAGGGTGTTGTGGTGGTGTAGTCTAGGATAATGTGGTGGTTCATTCCACGGTATTGTTGTGGTATATTCTAGGGTGTTGTGGTGGTGTAGTCTAAGGTGTTGCGGAAGTGTAGTCTAGAGTAATGTAGTGCATGTGTCAGCGTCAGATGGCATCGTGAAGGAGTTGTGTGCAATAATACTGTAATATACAGGTTTACACCGTGGCCAGACGACGCTTTGGAGATGGTGGCTACGACGCTGCTGCAGGAGACCGACCTAGATGCCTCCTTGCTTCCCCGCTGCGTTGCCGCCTCCGTGTATTTCCACCACAGTATCGACGACCTCTCCCACAGGTACTGACTGCTGAGATCATCCAGGTCCTTTCTCTGTGAATCCTCAGGTTCTATGTTTTTTAATGTAATTAACAAACTAGAAGCTTTTCATTACGTATTAGTGATAATAAGAATTTAACATTAAGAAAACATAAGCTGAAATAGTTTAGATGTGTTAATGTCCTTATAGTGAATGCATTAAACTTGGTGACTGTCTTCAGCGTGTTACTGCCGTTTCTCTCTCTCTCTCTCTCTCTCTCACACACACACACACACACACACACTCACACACACACACACACACAAAATACACTTACGGATCATATATCGTTAAATAATGTTATCTGAGGAAAACTGCTTTCTAGTAGACATACTTTTCAGATTTTTTTTTCTTACTTTAGAGTTGCTCTCTTTTATTGAGGGTCCAAATTCTAGAGTAGTATGTTTAATTCAAATGTGAATCTTGACTGTCCTTAGAATAGCCTTCCAAAGTAAAAGACAAATATGTAGACTAATGTGAATCCAGGGCGTCCCTTGAATGATTTATTAGACATACACGAAGTCTAAAGTGAACTTTACGTATCCATTGAGTAATCATTCAGACAGATATGAAGCATAATGTGAACCATAGGTATCCATTGAATTATCTGTTACATATATGTGAAGCATATGTCAACCATAGGTATTCATTGAATTATCTGTTGCATAGCTATGAAGCCTATGTAGAACTTACGTATCCACAGAATAATCTTTTAGACGGATAGGAAGCTTGATATAAATGTTGGATGTTTATTTGTAACCCTGAGCGTCGCACAGGTTCTATGAGCAGCTGCGGAGGAGGTACTACGTGACGCCTACCTCTTACCTCGAGATCGTATTAACCTTCAAGCAGCTCCTTCTCAAGAAACGTTCAGAAATCCTCACCCTGCGCGACAGGTGAGCCTCCATCCTCCCTCGACATCAGGAAGTCTTAACTTATTATCTATCAGTATATAATCTTTGGGAAGTTGTACACTAGACATTCAGAGAAAATCACAGTATACTTCACACATAGTTATGATATTAACTTCATTTGATTGCAGTGTTCCATTATGTGCTTATTTACATATTTGTAAAATATAGCAAGTTAACTTTTATTTACTTGCACAATATGTATTCTATGTTCTGTATTTAAAAGTAAATGATGTGAAAATATTTCTATAAAAAAAAAGATACTGGAGTCTTTAGTATTATCCATCTTCATCAAAAAGGTACGTAACGGGTCTCGAGAAACTGAAAGAGGCCAAGTTCTTGATCACAGAGCTACAGGAGGAGCTGAAGATGCTGCAGCCCCGCCTGGTGGAAACTTCAGCCAACACGGAAGCGCTTATGATCAAGATCGAACAGGACACTATCCAAGTCGAGAGGAAAAAAGAGGTTTGTAGTTATCTTTTAAACGAGCACACTACTACCCATTATCATCAGTAATGTTAAACTTGGCTTTTATACTATCGTAGTGTTTCATTTATTTGCACAAAACGCTTCTATACCATTATTACCAGTAAAAAGATCTCTCTACTTTTACTTGTGATTTCAAAGTGAACGTTTGATCTCAGTTGGTAGCGGCTGACGAGGCGGTGGCGAACAGGAAGTTCGCCGACGCTCAAGCCATTAAGGATGACTGTGAGAAGGAGCTGGCCAAGGCAGTGCCGGCCCTCAACGCCGCCACGGAAGCCCTAAACACCCTCAAGCAGGAGGACATCCGTGTTGTTAAGGCCATGAAGAACCCACCCTCAGGAGTCAAGCTGGTGAATAACTTTATGCATCATGTCACTGTTGATGCATGGTCGATTTTCACCCACTCTTCAATAAGTGATCACCTTGAGCTGGCTGCACCCTAGAGGGCTTTACTTTACCTACACTTTGGCTCTGGTTTACCTCATCTACGGCTATACGATACCTCGTACTTCCCTATACTTTACTCTTTTCTGGATTTAGTCTATCTCCACTCCGGTTTTGGTTCTTTCTACTCACTTTCTTGCTGTACTTAACCTGTATAGCTCTTTTTTTTTACCCACTTAGCGTTTTCGCCTTCTCACTGGTGTCATCTTACCTCACACTCTGTCTTTATCTCCTTCCCAGTTCTACTTTACTGCCACTTTACCCCTATCACTTATTTTACTTGAACCTCTGTATTTCTTTACCTCCTTTCTGCATTTATTTTACCTGCACTTCCACTTAAGCTCTACCTCCACCCTGGTTCAATTTAACCTCCTCTTTGATTCTACGTTACCTTCAATCTGTTTTTCCTCCACCTTCCTCTTACCTCTGATTTCCCTCCACTCTGGTTCTATTCATCTCCTTTTGCACTTAATATGTGGTCCACTGTAGCTCTACCCCATTCTGGATCAGGTCAGTGTCCACTCCGGCCCTCAGTAGTGACAACGCTGGTTTGTTCTTTCCTGTTCTTTCAATGTACTTATTCTCTGGCACCTATACATCCTTATGTAATTACCTCCACTTTGCCTGCATCTCCATATCTTTTACTCAGTGTTCACTCTTGCTTTATCCGAGTCTCCATACTTAAATACAGTTTTCTTTTCCTGTGTCAACACAGGGTACATTCGCTAAGCAGCCCTTCGAATTATTGGTGATTTTATTCATATTCTCATGTCTCTGAGGACACTGTGTTTGTGTGTACCCCATCCACAGTGAGGGCCATCATTTAGTACGTCAGATGGCCATACAATTTCCAGTCTGTCTCCATTCCCACACTGTACCAACTATCGAGTCTTGTCATTCCCTTTTCTCGTCGTTCATCCTCCAAAGCACAAGAAGACTAATCAAATTTTACCAGTGTTTTTAGCGGTATCTCACTACGTCCATTTATCATCATCCTGTTAGGTAATGGAGGCTGTGTGTGTGATGCTGGACCTGAAGCCAGAGAGGAAGCCGGACCCCAGCGGCTCAGGCAAGATGATCGAGGACTACTGGGCACCTTCGCAGAAGCTGCTGGGAGACATGAAGTTCCTGCAGAACCTGTTGCATTACGACAAGGAGAATATCCCCACCAAGATCATCACGCACGTCCGTAACAAGTGGGTTACTCAGACTCGACTCCCAGACAATAATTTCAGACATGTATAATGAGATGGTGCGATAACACTAGAGAAATATGTACATGATTAGTACACAAGAACATCTATATGCATGTGTGTGTGTGCGTTAATGTTTATTTGCCTATGTGTGGCTATGTATATCATGATTACTGTACCTCTCCTGGGCAACCTGTGTTTGGTCATGTCCTCGAGTCGTTACCATATTGTGATATAGGCTGACTCGAAAGGTATAATTCATGGTTAGCAAATCCATGTACATTTTTATTCTCTCGTAGTCTTTTTGTTAGCCTATCAACTTCTTTCAACGCTGGATAAGTTGATGTTCCATGGAATCTCATAAGATTTCCAACAGACTTTTTTGTTTGACCTTCATATTCTCTTATTCTTTTTTGGTTTTATATAACCACTTGATTTTGAGTATTGGTCTTAGTGGGTTTCTTCAAAAAGATTTCACTGTGTCTTCATAAGTCCCAAGTTCGCTATTGTAGTAGATATTGTCTTGTCACAGACTGAAAATATGATTTGCTTGCAGAACTAATACTTTGTCTGTTAGTATTGACTTGTATTGGTTGTATGTCTTTTAGTCATTAATCATGCTGAAGTTAGAGTAGCAATTGTTTATATCTGAAAGGAATGGCGTCAGACCAGTAGGTGGACAAGGAAATCGTAGAAATATTACTTCATTAAAGCCTTATAGTTTTTTTCTGGTAGACATATAGTTACTGAAAATTCAGTACAATAAAAGTCACTATTCATTACATAATGAACTGTTTATAACATGTTTCATGAATAGAATTTTTTTACTCACATTACATAACTTTTTTCCATATATACCTTAGGTTCTACTCTCACCCGGACTTCGACCCCAAGAAGATCCGAATGGTGTCGATGGCCTGCGAGGGTCTGTGCCGATGGGTGCGGGCCATGGTGGTGTATGATCAGGTCATCAAGATCGTCGCCCCAAAGAAACAGGCGCTGGAGGCCGCCAACCACGAGCTGGCACTCCAGAACGAGAAGTTAGAGGAAAAGAGAAAGGAACTGAGAGAGGTAAGAGATATATTACGAGATAATGTATGAACCAAGATGAGTTTCGTATGAAAAAAGAGATACTGTATGAATAAAGATAGGCAATGTATGAACTGAGATATGTAATATATAAACTAAAGGATAATAAATTTTTGTTTGAGATAGGTAATATTTCTTCTACAATGGTGTGTCTGTTTTGCATGACCTCGTTACAGAATGAAAATGTTCATAAACATAATCTGCTGCCTTGTCCCTATTAACGTGCATTGTGTTTCATACTTTTCTGTATCTTTTGTGACGTTTACCTTGCATCCTTCTCAGTGGTAATCCACACGCTTTTTAGGCTTATTCGTCTTAAGATTATGTTAAGATGGATCCAAGTGATATATTACTATTAAAGTTCAACTCGGTAGTATGATACTAGTTTTTCCGAAAACTTTTCAGTGATTCTAAATTTCAAAATATGTACATCACTGAAATTTGGATATGATACGTAAAGTATCTCGTAATCTAGTATTGAAGAGTTTAGAATGTAAGATCTTTTCGGAAGTTGTATAGTTTTGGTCTGCAGCAACAATATCAACAGGAATCATGTCAAATTACTTATCTCAGTTTATGGTGCACTTGTACACTTTCGGAGTTAATTTTGAAATGAGTTTGACGGCAAATTTCCTGAAAGTGGGGAGGAGTTTATAGATGAGAGAAAATGAAGTCATTTAGTGTAAAAAAAGAAAGATACACAAGAACGAGTAGAACCTATTAATGGCTCTCCCATGCCAAAGCCTACCTTAACATTCACCGTTATAATAGATAAATTCCAATGTTACCATCGTCTTCAATGTTGGCATGGCGTTCTATGTAAAAATGTGTGCGTTCTGATTTTTTTTTAAGCTTTCTCATTAGAAAGTTCATGGAACTATTTTGTAAAACTATAATTGTAAATAATATTTAGGCAGAAATAGATGATTTTAGAGAAAATGCTCATTAATTTTCTGGTGATGAACGAACAACAGTCTGTGGAACATACCCACAGCATATGGACGAAGGACTAGGAAAAACATATTTCTAAATGATATTGAAAATTTGGTAAATGTTCTGCCCATACAAATTGCGTGAGAATTTCATGGATTCTGCTGAATTTAAACATATTTTCCCCATTTCAAATTATTCAGCACCACATTTTCCTCTTGAATGCTTTGCCGGCCGTCGAGCTATAACCTTTTGCCTAAATGTGTATTCATATCTTATTTCAATGTCAACTCCGATGGTGCAAAGTATGCCTCTAAGTACAAAGAACGAATGATTTCATATTTTGTCGATATTCATAACTTAACCCAAGTAAGCATGCCACTGCTGTTCATTGGAGCCGTCAAAAATACTAACCTACAAGCAGTAGAGTGAGGAATATATATACTCCTGTCAGGTTTACAAATTACAAGAGTAAAAAAAGGAAAGTCTGTTCTTACAGTTTTCAGCTCAATAGATAATTTCGACTTAATTATGAAATTAATTATTTGATGTTTATGTTTTTCAAATTACTTAATCTCCTCAAAAGTGACTATCCTTAACTTGAATAAGTATCTTGTATTCATTTCTGTTAACTTTAGATGGAAAACGTTAATCACTGGAAAGTTACAACGGATTTTTGTTGTTACCAGTAAATTTTAGACCCTTTGTACAAATGTAAGAACCCTGATAGCTGCCAACACTTTCCAGGTGACAGACAAGCTTCAGGCCCTTAATGACGAGTTTACCAAGAAGCAGAAGGAGAAGAAGGACCTGGAGGATTCCATCGTCAGATGTGAGCAGAAAAGGGACCGCTCCGAGAGGCTCATCGGTGGCCTGGGTGGTGAGCGGGACAGGTGAGGAGCGCTTGTGAAACACTGACGACACTTCTACACGATGAGCGCGTTTTCTGATGAAGTGCCCTGGGCCTCAGCCCCTTACCCCCTATACTCCTATCATATTTTGAGAAAAACACTTCTCAGCCCTCATTTCAGGGTCACATCCTCACAAAATAACCTTGATTCATACTTTTGTTTCTTCCTTTGGTAGCTAGTCCTGCTCATACTGTATCCCTCTTATCCCTGAATTGCTGCCAAAAGCTGGCTAAACTCCGCGCATGTCCACAGATGGAGCAACGAGGCGCAGCAACTGAGCGAGAGTCTCGAGAACGTTGTGGGGGACGTACTGATCGCTGCCGCTGTCATCGCTTACCTTGGCGCCTTCACCGTCGACTACAGAGAGGTTTGTTCCTACTTGACCGTATTTTTCATGCTTCTATGACTGATCAGTGTGAGGGGCTTATTATCTGTCACGGTTATAGTCATAATGATTATATACTGTGAATTATGATTCCGTTACGTGGTTGTTCTCTCAGGAGTGCCTTCAGAACTGGCACCGGAAGTGCCAGGAACTGAGTATCTCTTGTAGTGACAAATTCGTGCTGTACGACACTCTGGGCGACCCTGTACAGAGCCGCACGTGGCAGCTGGCGGGACTGCCAGTGGACTCTTTCTCCGTCGACAACGCCATCATTGTGGCCCTTTCCCGACGCTGGCCCCTTATGATTGACCCTCAGGGTAAGTCCGTCACACGCTTGACCCTCTCACCTACTTGGACCTGGCCAAAGTTTAACACTGACCACATCTCTAGTTCATTGAAACACCCAACCTCGCCATATAGCAATGAACCCACACAAACCCATCCTTACCACACTAAGCGTGTCACAAACAAGCCTGGCCACAAACATAGACCGAACAAAGTTCCATCTATCACAAACCTAGCCTGGCTCGATTCCAGGTGCGCCATATACTCTTCACCTTCTCCCACACGCTATGGCCACACAATCGGACAATAGTGACCTCATTAGACAAAACGTAGGAAAGTGTTATCAAAAGTCTCTGTATAACGGTTCTTGCTCCGAAAGTATGCAGATGAACATCAAAGATTTGGTGATACACGACCTTCAAGTCTATAGAGGCAGACAGCCATCACCTTGTCCATCCCATCACAGCGTCATCCATCATGAGCAGATTCATTATTTACAATTATAGGTAATTTACTCTAGAGAGCCTTTGTCTGATTTCTCTGTATTTCATGACAACAACCCACAAAATTGCAGTGTATCCTGTTAGGAATTATCTCAATGCTCTTGCTATTTTCGCACTTGTATTACCTATCCGTTTAATGTTGATTTAAGATTAACTCGGTTTCTTCCTGGCACAGGCCTTTGCCAAACCGACGGCCTTCTCTTAGTTGACCACTGTTTTGCTTTTTGTAATCTTAGATTTTTGCCAGAAATGCTTTAAAGAATATACTGTATCAAATCTGCTTTTGTTTCAGCTCTTTCCGAGTCATATAGCACCTTCTTGTCAAGTTAAAAAAAAAAGATTTCCCAGACAGCCCAGTCGTGGGCCAGTCAGGCCTCCTGTTGTCTGTCTCATGCAAACTTCTTAAGTAAACTTCTTGTCACTGCCAGGCCAAGCCAACAAGTGGATAGTGAATATGGAGAAAGAAAACGGGCTACTGACGGTGAAACAGACAGACCCTTCCTTCCTGAGGGTGCTGGAAGAGGCGTTACAGAAGGGCCTTCCGCTGCTGATCGAAGGCGTAGGCGAGGAACTCGACCCCATTCTCGGTGAGAAACACTTGTGTCTCTATTCATATTCAGCTTGAAGTTGGAAGCTTGATAAGCCATTTTATTCTGAGACATCAATTAGGCCACAGCACTAGGGATTGAAGACTTCTGGCTCTTCATGATTTTAGGAAAAATCTCAGCCCCTAATTGCTTGATTGAATACCACGACCATAACTAAGTACCTGTACCTAATTGCTTTTCCCGCCTTGGTTATTTATCATTAGGAACGCAAACAACGGCAGCATTTATATACATCCACTCTCTGCCTTATAATGCGCCGACACCAGAGTCTGCCATCCACAGCCAAATTCTGTACACTTCGTATACACTGGTTCAGCCCACTGACATCACTTCTCCTCTCATGTACCACGTCGATCCAGTTCCTCCTATAGGGCCCTTGCACACTTATCATCCTCTCAAAAGTTCAGGACCGATATTCCAAAGTCGCCTTCACTCCATCCTCATACTTTCTAGGTCTCGCTCTTCATCCAACCTCTCTTCACTTCGGACACGTAGATCCTCTTAGTCAGTCTTTCATCTCTCCATATGTCGAAGACCATTTCAAGACACCTTGGTCAGTTCTCTCAATGAGACTGTGATTACTGCCTCAACTTGCTCTTAGAGTGTCATTCTATTTAAGATCAACCCTCCGCACACCACATGTTGCCATGGGCGTTTCATTTTCACCCCGTTCGCCCTCTTCCATTCTTTTGCTTTCAAAACCAAGACTAACATCCATACAACACTATCAGGACTACAGTACTTTCAGACATACCCATTTTTGCCCAAACAGACAATATCATTGACCTCTCACACGTTCCTCAATACGCCCTTGACCAAGGTGAAGGAAGTTTTGCGGACGACTCGAGAGTGAGTGAGACGATATGATCAGAAGATAAAGAAAAACTCAAGAATGACGAACATAATCTACAATTGAGCACAAGAGAACCTGATGGAATGTAATGAAGATAAATTTGAGCAATTGCGTCACGGAAGGAAAAAACAGTACTCTATTGTTGTTTCCCTATAATGGCCCAAAGGGGAAAGAACATTAGAATGAAGAAAACGTCATAGATCTGGTGGTCACCATGAATGAGAAAATTGAATTTAAGGAACATATCGATAAAATAATTGTAACAACTCAAATCTATCGCTATAGATTATTTGTCACACATCTGTAAGAGCGAGCACATGTATTGATGCACATATCTAACGACATATATACCTCTGACGACACATAACTGTAACGACGTACGTATATAGAAACATTTGGTTACTACTGCTACATTCTACTAGACCAACACGGTTAGAATTGCCACGACTTCTGTTACCGCTGCACCTAATACTGATTTTATTGCTGCTACTGTAAAGCTAAATACTGTGCTTTGGTGTCATGGCCAGATCCAGTGCTCCTGAAGCAGACGTTCAAGCAGCAGGGCGTGGAACACGTACGGTTAGGAGAGCTGGTAACGGAGTACCACGAGAACTTCCGCCTCTACATCACTACCAGGCTCAGGAACCCCCACTACCTGCCGCAGGTCACCGTCAAGGTAACGCCACAGCTTCATCTATTCATTTTTTCATGCCTTGTGTCGATATAAGTGGATGTATAGTTTTAACCTTGTTTGCTCGTCCTTCTCTGCTTCTTTAATTGAAGTGTGTGTGTGTTTCTTATAATTACGGCAGATCTATTTTGATTGGACAAATTTAAATCTGCGGGCTTCAAGTGGGCTGGCTATATTGGAATGGAAAAGAAGTAACCAGAAGATAACCAGATCATGGTATATCTTAAGCTTCTTTTTAAGCTACTCAGAGGGAGACCGCAGGTTCGGACTTCACCTCAAGAGCTCATTGTATAACCATATCCAGTTTTCAGATTCTTGCATTTGCATTAATACCGTTCAGGGGGAACAGTTACGCCAATTCCGCTCACGGTGAATATTCTCGGGTACACGGATCAGTATGCACTCAGTCTAATGGACAGACTGTGGGACTTGAGTTTAGAGTCCAGACGGTCGGCAGGTCGATTTTACAATTGAAGAAGAGTCGTTTCCAGAATGAGGGGTCGACGCTGGGTTTTACATCACATCCTGGCCCAGCATCTACTAGTGTTGAGTCGACTTACAGAGTAGATAGAGGACATTATTTACGTTCAGAGTTGAGAGATTCAATTGTAACACAGCACTGTTGTCGTGGGCAGAGGACTTAAACACACCTGCTTCACGCAGCGTAATATTACTTGAAGAAAATAAATAACGGTCCCTGGGACGCTCTCGCTCAGTATCAACAGGTCACTAAGAGTCACCAGTACGAGATGAAAAGCCAGGGAACGGAGGTGTGTTCTGTGCCATATACTCCTTGATTGACCTTTTTCTTGTCGGAAACGCTGGAGAAAAACTAATAATTCTCTTATAACACCAACACAAGCTAGATGAACGCCCCGTTCAAAGAAACACACTAGAAAAAAGAGGTATTACGGCGTCCAACTACCACTCAAGCATGACAGGGAACCCAGGTGAGAATGAGGAAGGTAGAGAGAGGCAGGAGATAGTTTTGGTGATGAATCTGTGACTCTGATTTTCAGAATGTACAGCAGACAGCCAAGAGGCTGTGGTATACAGATATTATCTAACACAACGTCAGCCTAGGAGAAAGAGGCTATTTGGGAAGAATCTTATCTGGTCACTACTGAATATTTCCTAAAAAGTATCTTTATGCCCGGGGCGTTCCACCTAATCAACAGCCACTTACAATTTTGCGTTGCTGAGATTTGCACATTAAAAGTTAATGATGTTAAAACAATTAGACACTATAAAGGTGTTTTCATTTACTTTCAGTTAGAACAGCTTTGCGCTATTTATGTAACAGAGCTTTAGGCATACCGAATGACGTGAGATGGTGGGAAGGTTGTTCAATTATGGTTAGGTGTCCTGTCATAGAGCAACCGTAGACTATAGTACATCTGTACTTTGTGGAACATGTAAGGCAACACTCGACCTAAACTATTGTCCCTGAGCATTCCAAAGTCAGCCTAATATATGCATCGCTAATATCAATCCTATATTAGCAAGATTACTTTTCAACATACAAACAAGTTCAAGAAGAAGAGCGGCCTCATTCGCTCACATCCGTTCTAATAACAACAGTAATAATAATAATGATAATGATAATAATAATAATAATAATAATAATAATAATAATAATAATGATAGTGATGGGGAGAAAGAATACTTCCCACGTATTCCC
>JAYMFT010094809.1:0-13921 GCA_038088735.1 Panulirus argus | reverse complement strand
TTACGACACGCAGGGAATACGTGGGAAGTATTCTTTCTCCCCTGTCCCCAGGGATAATATATATATATATATATATACACTACACTCTTATAGAATCATAGAAGGATACCTATCCATGGTTGGGTGGAAGAGTCTGACATAAAAAAGGAAGGCTGGTAAACATTCATATTATTTTGGGATCCTGAGAATCATATGACGGTTAGTACAACCAGTATATCAGCCAGAAGGATGATGAACAATACTAACAGGCAGATGGGTGGTACCAGATCAAGCTGTAGGCCACAACTACTGAAGAGGTAGTTAGTGAAGGGTGAATGCATCAACCTCACCAGAAGGCAGGGGGTTAGATGTTTATTACCCCAAGGTATATTAGAAATTCCCTCAAAGCCTGCGGGATAAACTGACCCTAGAGAGAAATGATGTTATAACAAGAATATATCGACTACTCAAGTTTTGCAAAACATGGATTAGGTCTATAAAAATCTTATATATCTCAGCTCTAGAAGAGGTGCCTTATAATCCTTACTAATAAACAAGACATTCTTTAAAAAAAAAAGTTACGTTAATATCTCATACAAACAGCCACACATGAGACTCTCATTCCTTGTAAGACTATAATTTCAGATCATTAAAAATGATGAGTTGATAAATTTCATCAATACTATTTACATATACGTGATATAAACACATACAAACCCATTCGCTCATTTCTAATTCTTGCTTCATATTTTCATTTCTCATAATTTGTTTGTATTACATTACTTTTATATCATTTGATGAGTTACAGTCAAAACTGGGAAGAGGAAAAGGCAATAACCAAAAAGAATATTAATATCTACAAGTTTCATAAAATTCTTGTTTAAATAAAAAATAAATTTGAATGTTTGCAAAAGATCTTTGCAAAACAAAACACTATGGCAACTTAGGTAGAACAAATTTGCATGTACACAGGCATAACTGTGCGTTTCTATTAATGCATGCATGAATGAGTGTGCCTGCTGGGATGTATATTATGAAAGTATTATGACCTTCCTCTAGAGTAACAAATTATATTTGTCATCACGACAAGTATATATGATATTTTCAATCATGAATCAAAAATTCTATGATGTCATATATGAGAATACTGAGGCATTTTATTTGTGGACAACAAATTCCTCCATGATTCACAAAAGAGCAATTCACCATGGTTGCATCCATGGCAGTAAACATTACATGGTCACTTTTTTAGCATACATGGCCACTTTTTAGCAAAGGCCCCTGACTAGCTAATTCTCCTCTGACAGATACTCTGCCTACAGGAAAAAGGACAAATGTAGGTAGAAAACCTCCAGTTTAAAAACAGCCCAAATCTAAATGCCTGCGCATTTAACATTCCTTCCAAGATGGCATATAAGTTTCCGAGGCTTAAATTCACGGAAGCAGTGCTCTGTGCTTTTCTGTTATTTCTGTGGTTTCTGACCTTACACTGATGTCCAACAAGCATCCAACAGCCATCACTTCATCTTTTATGTAATCGCCAAACTCTACCTTAGTCTACATTACAATTGTTAGAAGCAGAGACAGGGAAAAATTTCGGTTAAATACAATAAATAAATGTTTTTAAATGTTTTATATAGATGGTATTTACATATATTACAAATAACATTTCATAAAGAAACCAGAAAGCTTGGTATTTATACTCCAAAAAATGCATAATTTGAACACTGCTCAGTCCCAAGGAATTTGGACTGGAGATTTTCTACCTTAATTACAATGGTTATAAAGAAACTTAAATGACAAGCTTTCAGTAACTACAAAGTGTCCATGCAAAACAGAATATGATGAAAGCCAATGAGGGAATGGTACATAAAACACATCCGCAACATTTACTTAATGTTTACAATGTTTAATTATGTCTAAGAAATGGGAATATATGAGAATTCTTATCAAAATAATCAGTGCAGCATCTGCAACTTTAGGCATTTCTTCTAAAAAGGAAGCATCAGAAGTATGTATCACAAGAATTCATAGCTGATGAAGATTATCATCACTTAATGAACAATCACAGTTACAAGACCAATAATATTAATCATTAAAAATACTCAGATCTCAAACTTCGTGCTAATACAGCCACTGAAAATGATGAATCAAACTCCCTCATTTGTGATGATATTTCCTGTAAAAGTTATTGGTGTGTACACTTAATACTGATATCTTCTCTCATGATAGGAAGATATCACTGATATCTTCTCTCTTGATGGGAAGACAATACTGATATCTTCCCTCATGATGGAAAGACATCACTGAGATTATCCTGCGAGACTGATGATGGTGATAAAGGTGGTGCTGAGGATTCCATACTTGACCTGCTACTGTGATGCGAACCCAGAGTCACATTGGTAACATCCTTGATGATCATTTCTGCAACTTTGTATGCCATGTCTTCCTTAACCTTATCTTCATCCATGTTGACAAATTTCTTTAGTGTTCGTGAGATCTTAGATTCGCCTTTACGATCCGGTTCTGGTTGAAGATCAGACTCAAATTTCCCAAGCTCATTGATAAACCCACAACTCATTTTGCTGTAATAGGAAGTTTTATTTACATGTTATTAAAAAATTTATGAACAAGATATCTTGAAATTTAAAACACAAACTAATTCTGAATTTTTTTAAGTCCTCTCAATTTAAGGGTGGCATCATTGAAGGAGAAAGATTTGCACAGTCTGGGCTTTAACAAGATACAGCTTGCAAAATTCCTTGCTTAATATCACCATGGTTGCCCTGACTAGCTTTTGAATTAAGGGCTCGTCTTAAGGGTTATGAATGCAGAACAAAATCCATGTATCATGAAATTAAAAAACAATGTTTATAACAAAAATATATTCTGGATTTTTTCCATAGAAAATTTTGTTTTCGGTACAGCCTAGGTTGGGTCGACCACTGCCTTGACCTCTCAAAGAACACTTTCACTAATTCCAGATACGAAGAAATTTCATGAAGTGTTTATGTAAGTAGCTATATGTAATCAACTATTTGTTCTCTAAGGGGAGGGAGTTTTACACTTGTGAGGCCTCATTTCTTGAACATCTCATGTGTGTGTGTGTAATCTATTTGTACAGTAAGGAAAGAAAGTTGTACACTGTGGGGCCCTATGCCTTAAGCTTTCTATACCACTGTGTAGCATGTTAAACTTTTGAAAGTTGCAGATGTTAGGAGTTTCCTTGTTTATTCTTTGCATCATTTCTAACCACCTTCCTGCTCAGCTTCCCATTGTGGCTTCTGGCTACAACAGCACTACATCTCATGAAGAACTTTTCACGGTCAACAAGCGTGTAACCACCCTTCCACAGTCAACATGCATGCAACCAATCTAGAAACTTGAAGGCTACAATCAGATCATCAACTTCTTTTCTCTCCTCCATGATGGACAAATTTGAAGTCCTTACCTTCTCAATGTACATCAAATTTAAAGTCCTTACTTTCTCAATGTAAATCAGTTTTCATAATTTGGGTACCATTTTACTGGCTCTTCCCTGGATCCACTTAATCCAATCTCTGTGCTTCTCAAAGTGCAGTGACCAGACTTGAGAGGCATAATCCATTTTGTTTTGATGCAAGTTGTAAATAGCTTATTAGACATTTCCTCATCCATATACTTGCATGTGATTATAATACATGCCAGAATACACTTTGCCTCTTTCATAGTTTTCCTGATGTGCATCCCTGGTGACAGGTTAGTCATAATGCTGACCCTCAGGACTCACACAAAGATTCCTGTAGCTTATTTCCTTCTTGGCAATAATCACGACTAGGTCCTTTTTCAAAAGGAGTATGGGACAGTAGAGTTAACCACCCTTAACCTATAAAAAAAAAACCTGGAAATGGAATAAAGTGGACAGTTATAGGATTCAGGCTGCTGAAATGAGCTATTTGAGGGGTGTCTGCTGTGTCAGAGGGCAGGATGGTATAAGTAATACTGTTGTGTTAAAGAGATGGGGGACTTTGGAAAAGGCGCAAGCTTGTTTAGCGGTACCACAGAGTGGGTTAGGGTGAGTCAAAGTCGCATGTATATCTACAATTTTTCATATACTAGGTCTGTTGCTCCTTGAGCATAACAAATTGATAAAAAAACACTAAGTGGTTTGATCATGTGGAGAGGGGTGCATAATGAAGAAAATAAATACGAATGAGGTAAAAGGAACTAAGTGAGGATAACACAGCAGCCAGCATTTTGTTAGGGTAATATACAGAATACTGGGATGAGGACCCATGATTGTGTGAAAGGGACAAAGAATTCTTGAGAAGTGTGTTTGGATTGGACAGCCAGGAAAGATTTCTGTCAAGGCCATTCTCCATGGGAGAGTTCCCAGAGGGAATGAGGTGTCAGCAACAGAAATAACAGTTTACATGTCACTATAATCTCAATGTAAGTACAAGCAATGTCTGGCATATGTGATACACTTGGAAAGAATGGCATAAATTAAAGACTCAAGCAAAATTACTGCGTTATACAACAGGAAAACATCAACTCACCTAAAATTTTTTCGACGCCAAAGTGAGTCTGGATTAGTGATCTGAGCTTCATCTATCCTCATAGCTAGTGTGGGATCATCTAAGTTTCGGAAACGGTACGGTGCCGAATCCATGGCTAAGAGTGTATTCTGGGTGCTGATACCTGCACCACCATAACTGCTGCTCTGCTCACTGCTGCATGTACTTTCTGAGCCTTCATAGAGGAGTACAGAGTACATAATTCGTCTTCAAATAACTTGGGTTATATAATATCATATAACAGGAATGAATAATGGCTAATGATACATTCCTAATACAGCTGCTATTTCCTATAATCTGGCACATACATAATTCAACACAAACATTACAAAATACATCCTAAGTAGGAAAGGCTTTGATGCAGCAAATATACAGTCTGATGCATACAGCTCACAAAGTATTTGAGAGTAATATAATTTTCAAGTAAAAAAATTCAATACCTACATTTAAGTTAGCTAAGTAAAATAAATTAGAAGTGGAAAAGGAAGACAGAATGTATGTTTGGTGGAGTGATGCTTATAACAGGACTGGGTTGGGAGGGCAGTTGTTCAGAGCTTGTCACATCACCTGAGTGTAAGTATATTTGTTTTATTAATGTTGCACTTCTCGGGGAAGGGGAGGATCAGTAAGAATAGATTACATAAGTGTTAAGCAGGGTTAATATTTTCATTTCTACATGGGGGTTAGTCATTGGTTCTGGACTAGTTTGGATGGGAAGAGTCTAATTTGTTCTAAAACAAGTGAAAGTATAATGAAGTGGAAGTGTATTGTACGTATGTTTATTTTCATGCTCTTTTACAAGACAAAATATTTTGACTGCTTGTTCTTTAATAACAGTAATTTTTTTCATATGCAAGTAATGTTTGTAATTTTCACTTATAAAATCAATGTGTGTGTGCATCAGCGATGCTGGCATAGATGAGTGATCAGAGTAATATGAGGTGGGTATCCCATAATATGGGAGGAAATTAAGTATATGGTAAAACGGACAGTTGAGGGTATATCTTTAAACTTAGTACATGTTAAAGTACCTACCAGAACGTTTTTTGCGACCTAGTAGTTCCACACTTGTCTTAACAGTGTTGATAAGCTCACTCAGGTACTTTATGTGGAGATTAGAGGATAAATAACCCGGCAAAAAATCCTGAAAGGACATTGAAGAACAAATAACCAGGTACAATATCCTTAAATATCATTTAACTTTATATTTTGCTTAAAACATACTTTCTTTGTCAATATGACATAATATAATAAAGTACTATGATAATATTTTTATTTTTTTATTACATGCAGAGGTTGATCAGTAGATGGCAAGAAGAGTGTGCAGGTTGTGGAAATAGTTGCATCAGAGATGGTGGAACAGATAAGTATGGGGCATGAAGTAAGTGTAGTAGAAAATGCTTCTCGAACGGCCATCCCACAACATGGTATGAAACTACGTTAAAAGTATAAAGAGACAAATGTAAGCTGTAACATGTGCCAGTCATGAAGTATTACATTGTAGTTCAAAAATAAAAATGTAAGATCAGGCATTTCTTTGTGTAGGAAATGTATGAATTGAGAAGACCAAAGTTAAAGGCTTCTTCTGTTTCTAGTCAGCTTGAAAGTCTGATTTGGAACAATCGAGCCAGCAGGCAGGATTAAAAAGTTAAGAAAACGTAGAATTCAGTGGGATTTTCATCAAACTAGACAGACCAAGGGAAGAAAGGGAGAAAAGCACAGAATACACTCAGAAGGCAAAAACTGTAGACATCTAGGAGGAAAAAAGACAGAGGTGCCTCTATGGCACCACTGGGAGGTCAGGAATGTTTGGTGAAGGTAATGTTGGATTGAAAGTAATGGATAGAAATGCTGATGGCTTTGCAATAAATGGTGACAAGCCCAACTTTAAGTGCTGTGTTAGGTAAAATGCATCTGATATAGTATGAGTTGAGGAAACAAAGCTTACTACAGATATAAGATCCCACCTGTTCTATTGAGAGGGGTACATGATAGTAGGGAGAGAAAGAGAAATCAAAGGAGGTGAAATAGGCCCCTCATACGAGATAGTCATGTTTCAGAAAATAGTGGGAGATGGCACATTCAGACAGTATATAATTAGAAAAGTACTTGTAGAAAAGAAGGGCATAGTGGTTTTGATATTACTTAATCCTTCAATAATCCTGAAAAATAATACAAGAAAAACAATGAAGGAACAATCACTCTGATACACGAAGCACTAAGACATGAATTCCTCAATTACAGTAAAGAATTGATGATGTGGGATTTCAGGTATTAAAAGACAATCTAGGAGAATTTGAATTCTCGTGGCAATGCAAGTTTTTAAAGTACTTCATGTAAATGAAAATTACAATACCAGCATGTCAGTGAACTTATTAGGATGAGATGAACAAATACACCATCATTACTAGATCTTGTTTTCAAGCGTACTAGCATGGACACTGAAAATATATGTGATACACCAACTGGAAAAGTGACAATATAATGCTTAAGTCTGATTATGTGGTATAGGAGAAAGTTCAGAGAACAGAGGTGAGACAAGACTTAAAAATGAGATATAATTATGGAAGCTACACAAAACTTAACAATTTCTAAATCCCTAAGTATGTTTCCCAGGAACCAAGGTTACCCTTTGTCACTTCAGAACATAAAATGTGCTGCTAAAGTTATATTTTCCATCATTAAAGTTGTATTTGGTAATTAGATTTTTGAGACAATACCCATAATATAGTGCATATCCTTGACTAAAATCTTTTTAATGGGTTTATCTGCATAGTGAGGTCTAGGTCCTCCTCCCAGTTCTTTTATCCTGGTGCTATTAGGCAATTTTCATCCCAGTCCAATGACCAGCAGTGATAATCATTCTAATGAAATGAGATATTTGCTTTGGTCTGAGACATCTTCCACACAGCAGAATTTGTGTAAATTTGGTTCCATGAGTCCATTCATGCAACTCTTTATTACAGTTTTCATTCTGGATATCAACAGCTTGACTGAGGAGCATGAAGTTTTCAAAGCATTCTAGAAATGTGTATATCAGTTTTTAATCTTCTGAGGAACATGGAACCTTTTAAAGGAAGCCTTTCGTTTGGTCTTGTTCTAGATGATGAACAGTTTGGGGTCTGAAAAATTAAGAGCTTGCTGGAACTATGCATTGATGCCTTGAAGTCAAATATCCATTTTTCAAGTGTTTTGTGCATATGCACTTCCATTCCCCAGTAATCTATGAAGTGTCATGTGCATATCCATTTTCTGTGTTCTCTAAGTACGTGAATTCAACAAGAGATTTTTAAGACTTCACTGGAGATGAATTCAGAGAATAGTGGATCTAAGTTTCCCCGGACTGCAGCTCAAGGCTTTGTGGGACAGTGCTGGATGTTATTCTTTGTCCAGACTTGACTGGTTGTTATTCTTTGTCCAGACTTGATTAACAGTTCTACACCCCTGTTCACAAACAGAAAACATGTTAAAATAGTTTCCAACTGCAGTAACAGAACATGGCACCTAAGGCTCCATGCTCATGTGCAGCTACAAAAAGTGATATGCCAATGAAGTGGACACAAGTGGCTCAAGGAATGAAGCAGTTGCTGTGAGAGTATTACTATCGTTCATCATTGAGATGGGCTGGGGATCCACTGGTTACACTGTCATGCACACTAGCCTGTCCTTAGTTTGCTGATGGGAGGGAGGAGACCTTTTTCAAAAAATTCTGAAGTATTTTGGTTCTAAATGAAATTCCACTGGGCTTTAGATGAAGGAAGACTCAAGCACTGGTTTTTCTCATTAAAGGATCAGTACAGAAGAAACAAATCTCACCTTGTGTTTAATTAATCATCTGTTACGAGCATTCTTGAGGTACTTACCCTTTCTAGTATGTGTAGTACCACCCGAAGTGGCAAGTCAAAGCAGGAGGGCAGAGGTCCCTCTTCACGACAAATGTTTCCTTCCACAATAAATCTTACACTACTGCTGAAGCCTTGAGGACACGTCGCTTGAAGAGAAAAGTATCTGCAAAAGCACAATTAAATCTTGTATGAAAGAGAAAAAAATTATTTGTACAAGATGAAATAACACGATCATGAAAAATATCACGTTGCAATCTCTAATATATAAGGATACAGATCTTGACAAGACTTTTGCTTCTCAATAAGCCTAACACTTCCTTAGAATTTGTAGTTTTCTTACAGTTTCTTTCTGAGTAAATCTATCATAATTAGTCAGAGTGGTAAAAATATTGTGTCAATATGGTGCATTGTTTAGATATTCTATGGAATTCTTGCAGGTTTTACTATTCTGTTTCTTCTATACTGTAAAGATTTAATCCTCATATGTTTTATTCAATTCCTCTCATCTGTTATTATGCATACATCATCTTAAATTTTTATCTTCTTTGAAAACCAAAAATTCAGTTTCTTTCAATCTCTAATGGCAGTTCTTGTGCTTCATTCCCTAGAACTTCTTTCTTGTTTATAAATTTCAACTTGTTTGGTTAGTGACCATACAACACAGAAGTGCTTGATATTACTCATGTATACAATGAACATTTTCATCATTAACCTTCTATCTCTCCACAAGAAAGATATTATTACTGCAATTGTTAAATGACTTGTTAATACTAATACTGTTTCTTCAGTATGATCTCTTAATTTCAGCCTTTAATTTATGATTACTCTTAGTTCTTTAACTTTTTCTTAATGCCGTTTTCTTTTCCTGTTAGCCCCTTTGATTGGTGTAACCTCTGTACTGTTAATCTTTCCATAATTCAGTAGTTCACATTTTTCATCATTGAATTCCATAAGGTTCTCCTCTGCTCATTTATGTATCATATTCAGATTTTGCATTTTCATGGTCTTTTAATTTTAGCATCTTACCTAGCATCTGTATGCTTGTTATTGCCTTTGGGCAAGCCACCAGGTTTGGGTACTCCTGCCTAACTAGCCACACGAATCTGAGTTTTATGTGTATTTCTTAAAATAACTGGGGTGCTTTAGTTGCTGTGATTCATGAAAATCAAGTTTAAAAAAGACTATAAAACTGTGGAACCAGCGTATATTAAAATCTGCAGGAAGAGTCAGAGAACAAAAAAAAAAAGTTGAACATACTACAGTATGAACTTTACAGGATGAGTGCTATTACTGTTAATGAACAAAGGAACCCCTTTCACAAAGTCTTTTGTACAATGGATTACAAAGCTGGAAAATCTAAATTCTTAACTTTCCAATCCTGATAACATAATCCTGAAGTTACACTTAATTTGAGTTGAAAAATGTATACCCATAAACATCATCTTATAACAGGTAAGTCTTCATATTGCCTAAACAGTTCCTCACAAAATATGGGACTTACTTGTCGTACAGAATCATAGCATCAGCCTGTGCCTGTAGTGGGTCATACAAGTCTGCCTCCTCCATCAGCTGTTGCCGGAAATTAGATGCAGCCACCCACAACTGTAACAAGTTTTGGCCACCCTCCTGCTCTACATACTGTGAAATACATTTTAAAATTAAAGGACTTTTTATGGTAAGGTCATTTTGTGGACATACAAAAACATTATATCTTAACAAAGCATGGCATGAATTTTAAAACTTTAATAGATGCAATACAATAAGGCATTTTTGTGTGAATGCATATTTCAAAACTGTTAAGGCAGTACTCCTTCACTCTGCGAGTCAACTAAGCTGAGGCCGAGAAAACTTCTGACTACCTAAAGGAATGTACAAACCATTGAGGTTGCATATACTTTATATATCGTAACTCACTTCCTAATCTAATGGGGTGGATACAAGAAACTTCTGCAACATTACACGCTGCAAGATTTAAACACATATTTAACTTATGGCCGGTGAGCTGAAGTAAAGAGTCTTCCATATTACATAAGCATTTTTAAGTTTTTTCACTTTGCATACTAAGATGAAATGCATGGAGGAGTATGAAAGGAAGGTAACTGAAAGCTTAGATGGAAGTGCAGTGAATGTAGGAATGCAGTCATGTGTGAATGATGTGTTTAGAATGTTTAGAAATACTATTAAAGATTGTAGAATCAGTAGTTGGATACAAGGTAGGGAGATACTGGAATGAAAAAGCAATGCCTGGTGGACAGAAGACACTAGAAATGCTGTGGAAGAGAAGAGAAAGGCATATGGTAGATTGCTCGATAGAAATGTACCAGTGGAAGTTCAGCAAAGGAGGAGGGAAGAATACAAAATATGTAAGCGGAATGGTAAGAAGCTGACAGAGGAAAGAAAAGAAAGAGTAGAGGAAAATTTTGGAAGGAAGCTAAGTGGAAAGTTTTGGGATAATTAGAAACTGTACTGTAGGGAGGTGAAAAAGGAAAGAGGTGGATGTAAGAGTGGAAATGATGCTGTGAGAAGTAAGGAAGGAGAGATGCTGAATCAAAAGAGGGAAGTGAAAGGAAGATGCAAAGAGTATTTTGATGAAATGATGAATATGGGAGAAGAGGAGGCAGCAGTTGTTACATGCATGGATATGGAGGATGGAAGGAAGAGGATACAAATGCAAGGGCCTATAGCAAAAAGGGAGGTAGGAAGGGCAATAACAAGGCTGAAGGTAGGAAAGGCACCTGGAGTGGATGGGATTACAGCTGAAATGCTGAAGTATGGAGGAGAAAGTGTGACAGAGTGGATGCATCTTATATGTAATTTTGCATGGAAACAGAAGGTTGTGCCTGAGGTTTGGGTGAAAGCTATTATCACTCCTTTATTTAAAGGAAAAGGTGCTAAGGAAGTATGTAGCAATTATAGGGGAATAAGTCTGTTAGGTATACCAGGAAAAGTGTATACAAGAATATTAATTAACAGAGTGATGGAAGTTACTGAATGCAGAATAAGTGAAGAGCAAGGTGGTTGTAGGAAAGGTACGGGATGTGTGGATCAGAGTTTTGTAGTAAAGATGGCTGTGGAAAAGCATTTAGCAAGAGATAAGAAGTTGAAAGCAGCTTTCATTTATCTGGAGAAAGTGTATACTTTGTGGGATGTGTTAAGGATATATGGTATAGGGGGACAACTGTTGGATGGTGTGAAAGCCTTCTATAGATGAGCAAATGCATGTTTAAGAGTGGATGGAGAGCTGAGCAAAAGTTTTGGGATACATGTTGGTGTGAGGCAGGGCTTGTGATGTCACTTTGGCTTTATAATATATATATGGATGAGTGACAAGAGAGATGAAAGCAAAACTAGGGAAAAGGGGTGCAGAGATGGAGTGTGGCGGTGAGAGATGGTGGCTAGTGGCAGCCTGTTTGCAGATGATACTTTGTTTGCTGTGAGTGAATAGGAGATGCAGAAGGTTGTGCGTTTTATGATGCGTGTAAGCATAGGTGAATGAAGGTACATGCAAGTAAAAGTAAAGTAATGGTGTTTGAAAGTCAAGAGTGAAAATATAGATTTCGTAAAACCATACAGAGTGAAAGAAGAAAGTGTACTAAATTGTGCTGTGGATATGGGGGAAAAAGACTAGAAGTGAGCGAATTTAAGTATTGTGGATATGTGAACTCACCTAGGCCACCTCCACTCTCTGCTCACTCTACCAATCAGCAACCTCCAAGCGCTGATCTCTTCCACTTGATCCAGTATTTTGTGGAGACCAGACTTGCTGTGCAGTTGCGAGCCGAGGAGTGACGACGTCAAGAAAGGTAAGAGTTCATGATGCTCTTCCGGACCCTCCAGGCAATGAACCAGACAACTGCAGCACCTGGGGTACCTTCAGGAGCAGCTAGTGCACCTGCCCAACCTGTGTACCCAGTTCCAGCTCACTCTACGACTGGCCTGGACCCCACGGCTACCCCTTTCATGCCCCCTTCACCCACGACAACGACTCCAGCTACCGTCAGTGTCATTCCCACAGCTTCCATGGCGAGTCCACCAACTGCACCGTTGACCACGACATCTGCACCCCCTCCAGTGTCTTAGGTGATGCCTCAGGCAACCGCTTCATCACCTGCAACAAAACCTATGGCCCATGCCCCGCCAGTGCTTCAAGCCGACTCAACCTTTCAAGTTTTTCGGCAGTGGCGACGACGGTGGTCAGATTATGCCACCATGATAGATTTGCAGAAGCTGTCACCGGCCAAACAGCTTATTCAGCTACGGATGGCGATCTCTCTAGGAGCCCAGCGAGTGCTAGAACACACCCTGGGCATCCAACCTGACATGACCCTCTCCACTGATGTTCTGGACACCCTTCAGGAGTACTTCAAAGGGCAATGTAATGAGGCACTACAACGTCGGTCACTTCTGTGCTGCCGTCAAGAGGAGGGTGAAGATTTTCAAAGTTTCTATATAAGACTTAAGGGCTATGCCGAAAAAGTGGACCTGCGTCCCAGCCATTCCATCACTTGTGCCAAGATACAACTGAAAATGGTGATTCTTACGGGTGTCCGACACGAAGACCTCCTTCAACGCCTCATAGCTCTTGACTCCAATGCCTCCCTCAACGACGTCATCACATGCTGCAGGTCATTTGAAGCCACCCGCACAACGGTGTCAGCCATTCACGCCTCCTCCAGCCAGATGTGTGCAGTGTCCGCATACAAGAGGCAGCAGAGAAGGCAGAAATCACGACAATCTTCGACCCCAACCCATCGAAAGGATTCCACGCCACAGCAGCACGCCAACCAGCCTTGCTCCTCATGCGGCTGACAACACGGCTCCTCCAAGTGCCCCGCCAGCAGCTCTACCCGCACCAACTGCTGGCTTAAGGGCCACTGGGCATGGAAACAAAAATGCCCAGCAAAGGAGGCCCAGTGCGGATACTGCCAGAAGACAGGCCACTATGATAAGTGCTGCCGGGGCAAAAAGAGAGCTAGTTCATAGAAGTCACCGTCACCCCTACCCACACGGAAAACATCGCCTGCTAACTTATGTGCGGGTTGATGCCTCACATCCCGAGGATGCATCACTTCCCAAGACCGCCTCCCCCAGACCTGTCTGCATCAATGTCATCTACAGCAACACCTCGTCACAGCTACAGATGTTGCTGGACACAAGTGCAGAAGTTACTATCATCGGAGAACGTCACCTCACTGCCTTAGGCATACCGAGCAACATTCTCTGGGAGTTACCAGCTACCGCTACCCGCATGGCTTACTGCTTGGAGATGTCACCCGCCCTGGGAGTTTTTGTCGCAACCTTATGGCTTCGTAAGAGGTCTTGTAGGGCCAAACTACAGGTTCACAAGAACGTCCTGATTCCCCTCTTGTCCTTCGGTCACTGCAAGGCTTTGGGAATTATCCCAAAGGAGTTCCCCAGACCCATTCATCATGCACAGTACGTTAACGACTGTAATGAACTCCCGCCTGACGTTTCTACATCTCCAGCAGCTGCCAAGCAGTACTTTCTCAAGGAATTCAAGGACGTCCTGGTGTCAAAGGA